>JAZGTK010006480.1:0-20751 GCA_036877625.1 Ambastaia sidthimunki | reverse complement strand
TGTCCTTAAAAGGGTTTAACATGAGTTCACACCTGTTGCTGTATTGTCCAAGCGGAGCCAAATCTTCAAGTGCCAGACAGACGAACTCCATCCTCACATACCGTAGCGATCTGCCATTATTTCTTGCTTTTCAGCTATGCATCATTAAACGTGTTTTAAATAGTGTCCTTTCTTTGTTGCGTTTGGTTGCTTTTTCTGTTCGGTCAAATATAGGTCGTTAAAACTTACATTTTTAAAACGTCTACATTTACAGCAATTTTGCGGCATAATATTCAGCATTCATAGCATTTTGCATTATTAATTTCGCAACAAATAATAGAAATAATAAAGAACATGCGTAGTTAAGAGGGGAGCACGAGGGGTTTTTCTATGAACTTTAGGAAAATGGTGCACTGGTTTTTTGTATGAATAAGTTGTCACCACCTCGTAGTGGATCCGATCAAATCTGAACTTGATCCTCGTGGGGAAGCGGACGACTGGACCCCGAGCCATCCATGCTTGAGTTATTGCTACAAACAGCAGCTATTTATAACCAAGCGCAGTACAATTTACCATTTGTGAGTGGCCGGTTAGTTGCCAATTTGCATGCCAGTTTATCTGCAGCTGTCAAAACCTGCACAGCCGTGACATTTATCTCTTAATTTTGTTTCTTGGCGATAAATGCCCAGACCACGTTAGGTTAAAGCGTTTGTATAATCTTGCTGGACACACGAAACATTTATTGCGCTTTTACGCACTAAACCTCCGATGGGCACAACAACAGTTTAAAGTGGGATGATATTGTTCACTGCTTCTCTAAAACTTATTGAGTTAAACAATTTAAACGTAGCCGTTGTAAAATTAGATTACGCAGTCATTGGATAATTCCCTAATTTAATTCAGATAGAGAAAGTGCCATGTCCTGGACAAGACAAATACTGTAGATTCAAGCTTACCCGCGCCTGAATTTTTGCTGTCCTTTTCCGATGTGTTGGTGTCTTGTGTCTGTTTATCGTTATCACATGTTCCCTGGTCCAGCCGCGCTTCTGTGCTGGAGCAGCAGTACCGGAGCTCGCATTTCCCGCAGCAGATGATGGCCTCTGCGCCGTCGAAGCGGTCCGGGCACTGAAAGCCGTCTCGCCAGGCACCTTGAGAGTCGTGCCATCCGTGGCAATACTCGCCGCTCGCTTTCACGTTAATGATGGTTAGAAAAGTCAATACCACCGTGACGGCCATCGGGAAACTCGTGCGTCCCCGCATCCCGGCACAAGCTACAGAAGCGACCTGCGTAACAAAAGCACTTATTTCCCTTTTGATTCAGAGCGTTTAGACGATCGACTTTGTAGGTGTAACTATTAAGAGAAAGAAGGGTGGCAAAAAGAAACCAAAGAAATGACTTGGGAAATGTCATTGGATAGAGAAATTCCGGGGTTAATTCAATAAATCCAGCAGTGCCAATGAATTGCTCCAGACAGTTTCCCCGTCGTCACAAGACTTCCAGTAGCTGTTTCTCAGACTGAATATAAGGACGACATATATTAAAACTCACAAAGGTCACGTTTTGATGCAAACAAATCATTGATTTACTCCATCCCATATTCCTGCGAGAAACCTCCAGGACCTCAAAACCACTTTACATCAATCCAACTCTGAAAGATTTCCTCTCTTGCGGAAAAAAGGCTGTCCATGTCGCCAGAAAATACGCTTCTCAAATGTCTTCCCCCGGAGATATGGAGAAACCAACACTGACTTGACTTGTAATCCATACACTGGAACCGTAAACGTGTTTTATTCTAACCAATCATACGGTTTTCCCCAAACTAATCCATATTATGAGATTCATTACTTTTCAGTGGATGTTTTTTGAAGTCTCTTTTTAATCTCTGAAACGGCACGATATTGCAACAACTAGTTTCCGAAGGGTTCGTGGAATAAGTCCATACTAGGGACTTGCCATTGAAAGAGTGAGTGACCCGCTGACAGCTCTCCATCCAAAGCGCAACAGACCGCCCGTCCAGTAGCGCATGCGCAGTACTGCGCTTTAGTACGCTGGCTTTTTACATCTCTGCCAGTGCAAACAAGTGTCATTGTATGTTGGCGGGGGACCCCGGGCGTTTCGGTAGCTGCTTCTGTGCGGTGGGTGTTCAGCGGTGCCCGTGGGGATCTCCGCGCACAAAAGGCACGAAACGCCGCATTGTAATGCGTTTAGCGCGCCGGTGGCTCTCATCCATTAGAGCCTCAATTACGACTGAAAGATCACTTACGAATAATGAACCATTATATAAAGCAAACGCACTAAACAAAGTACCTACAAAAACAGATGAGAGTTAGTTTAATCTATTCATTTCTTAACATTATAGAATTAATTCTAATTGTTCATTATTAATGTTAAGATTTATATATAGTTTCTATATCTAATTTTATCTTTAATTGCTAATTATTAATTTTAAAATAAAGTAAGGCACAAGAAGAGTCAATTTTACTTCAAAATAAACCTTTCAAGCACTATTTAAACAAGTCATTTTAACATGTATTGTAGTGAAGTAATGTTTATCTATTAAATGAGTGGACAGCGCAATCTGGTGGTCAGAATGGCAAGTTTTACATCTACAACAATATTATGCAATATTAAGTATTGTACATGTTTAATGCAATGGAAGCAAGACAAGCATCTTGTGATAAGGTTTATTAAAAAGAAAAAGAAAACCAAGTAGACTCATTTTATCACCAAGTAGACTATGATTTATTTATTTATTTATATTTATTTATTGTTGACTTTTATTTTGAATTATGATAAAGCGGCGCTTTTAAATTGTCTTTCCAAACTATCTTTGTTTTGTTACTACAGCACCAACAAAAACAAATGACTACTGTTTATTTCTTCCTGCGTTTTTGTATCAGTTTAAGTAAGTAAACATTTTGTGATTTTGTTAACATGTTTAGGCCAATAAATGTTTGTCAATAGGTCTTAACACATTAAACACAAAACAATTTTAACAACTGTTTGCAATGTTGTATTTTGGTTGCAAGTAGGTAATGTTGCAGTACAAGGTTTTGAAACTTTTAAAAATTACACCTAAAATAAAAAAACGTAACTACAATAAAACGTTTCTACAACGTTGTGACAATACCAATCTGGGATGTAATTTTGGATGTCTGTGTTTTTGTCAATTTTTAGTTGTTCAAGTTGTCAAATGTTGTTTAAGTTGTTAAAATTGATATAAATAGTTACATCGCTGTTGTCAAAATACACACTTTATGATGATAACGTGACATATCAGTTTTGATTTAAACTAATATGTCACGTTTTGTATGTCCCCACCTTCGTGTCATTTCAAACCTACGTGACCTTTTCGTTTATGAGGAACACAAAAGATATTTTGCAGTATATTGGTTACCCATTGACTTCCATTGCATGGCACAAAACCACAGAGACATTTCTCAAAATATCTTCTTTTAGTTTCATGTGATTTTTAACCATTTGTGTTTTGTGTACTTTATCAATCACCAAACATTCAATGGTTTGAAGGTTATTATGGTCTTTGTTTAAAGAGTCTTGGTTTAAAATCTGTTTGTGTCATAGGAAGTTACTGTTTCCTTTTTGCAAGTTTGCTGAATCTGAATGACTCAGCATGAATAAGAACATGATTCATGATGGTGTCTTGCTTCCTTTAGCATCTTGTGCATGTTTCACACACACCCCACTGCAACAGGAAGTCAGAGATTAGGGGAGGACTTTGACATGTCCTGTTCTCCATGCCCTGTTCTCCTTCCTCCTTTGCCAGCCTGCCACACCCCTCTCCGTTGCTAGCCTGTCTTTCCCATGATGCCACGATAGGGGAGATTTAATTGACGCATCACAATGCAGAAACCCAGGCCCAGTTGGATCAGAACCGCCCCTCTCCAGCTGACGCTTTGGTATCAAACCCGCAAAAATGCAGACCAGCCATCCACAACCAGTTCAACAGTTACACAAGCATCACACTCTACAGACCAACACACACAGCAGGTGAGATGCATTCTGGGAACTTATGCTAGTCTGTAATCCCTGAATCCAGAATGTGGTAACTTTTGCATTTGTTTTGTCCAGCCTGCTTTTATACAGAGATCATCAAGGACAGAAATCAAACAAACACTTCAGGAGTTGAAGCTACAGATAAACTACTAAAGCTCATTGAGTTCGTCCCTCCGGGTTTTCCCAGCCATTTCTCCAGTACCACCTCATTCTATCAGCATTCATACAGGTGGACGTGACCCCATTTACACCTGGCATTAAGATCCAGGTGTGGGTAAATCCATGGTCAGGTGACATTCGTCTCCTGCAACCACTTGTGTTTAAATTTAATGAACGAGTCTCTTATTGTTTATATCTCTGACTACCTCCGTATATTGTTGTTTACATTTACGCATTTGGCAGCTGCTTTTATCCAAAGCTACTTGCAGTGCATTCAAGCTATTTTAGCAATATGTGTGTTGTCTGGGAATCGAACCCACAACCCTTTTAATGCAATGCCCTACCAGTTATGTAACCGCTGTTAGCATCAGGACTAGGATTAGAGATTAAACTACAAATCTGATGTGGTCACATACGTTTTTAACCACTTTCATGTGTTTCTGGTTTGGTTTGAACCCTGTTTACATCTGTATTTTAGTGCATCCTAATACCAGGTGTGAGTGAACTCTTTTTCTCCCTTTTCATTGTATAGAATGTCTCTCATGATGCTTGGGTATGTGCCTGACTGAAACAGGTTCACTGTTGATGTTTTGCAGCAGTTAAAGGGTTAACTCATCGCAGACACTTCCTGAGAAACTATTCACCACAACCCACTGCAAGCAGCGGAAGGTGAGATTGCAATAGTCTAGACTCTTCGGTTAGGCTGTGCCACCATAATATCAAGTTTCTCTAAATCCATACATGGATTTTAAATCAAATCAAGCATGAAAATGTTTCACTTGTTTCTATGTCAAATGAAGAAAGTTTGTACAGTGCGGAAATCCAATGGATTCAAAATCTGGTCCGTATTTTCTCGTCCACCATCCTATTATTACACATGAATCTTTATAATATTTATGCATTTTTTTTTAAACTGAATGAAGTCATGGGAGGTGTTTACAAAGTTTCTTTGCTTTCTTACAGGTGGACAAAGTAACTTGTGTTCAGCAGAGGGACGACAGATAACGTTACATTTACGTTTGCAGTAATGTATCGCATATATTCCCATCTCTGGTCTCATTTATAGCATATTCCTCATGTTTCTTTAATATCCTGATTATGAGGATCACAATCATGTTTGTGTCCTACGCTAAAAATGTCACTTACAATGCTACCTGCAGACAGGAACACACAAGGACAACAGACTATGAGAACAAAGAAGCCTGATATTGAATAATATTCATTGTTTTTGAAACATTCTACATAAAGTATAAAGTTTACATGATTTAAATATTGCTGTAAACATACTGATTGAGTACACAACAAATCATTATGTATTTCCTTTGTTCAGTGTGTATTTTTTTTAAAGAAGTGCACAATGCCACAATAAATCTGAGAGAAACACTTTATTGTTGTTCGTTGTTTGTTGTTTTCATATTTGAGAGGCACCATTTTTTTGTTTTTAAGACATTGAGCACAGCGACCAAAAATGTAACATTAAAGTACAAATATACCATGTAGTCTCTCAATTCATTCATATGAGACCATCATAAAACTGCATGTTATAGTTTGAAATGAAATACAGCATCACAAACTGTCATTCACTACTGTCAATGTTTTAGACAGATTTAATCTACCTCACAGTCTTTATGTGGCACTGCCCACAACCTTCCACTCTTGTATATGAACTTAACCTCACACTTTAATCCAAAGGTCTTGACTTTGAAACAGCAGCCTTCATCTCTGATCTGAGCAGAATGTCTCTGAGCCAAAGACTGTAGCTCATCCCAGCTATCACTTTCTCCCTGTCTGATCCACATGTTGCCTCCTGCCTCGGCCAGAATGTTCCCACCAAACCACTGCATCTCACGCAGCCCCTCTGCTTTGAGATACACGCAAACACAACGTGGTGCGCCCACCTTAAAGGACCCTTTCTCCTCTTCGTAGCAAAGGCAGTGCAATCGAACCAGAAAAGAAGTGGCCTCTGATGTTATAAACCGAAGGACCTCCTCCACTCCGTTGTCGATGGCGATGGGCCCGTGGACCCTCCTGACTGAGAACAATTTTCCAGGCCCAAGTATCCGTACCGATTCCAGAATGAACTGGAAGTTGTGATGCTCTCCAAGTTGTAAGTAGGTTTGCAAGTCAGATAAAGTTTTCTGGTGGAGCTCCATTAGAGAACCTAGGCCCAACTCTGCGGGACTGAACTCCAGCACGGACAGCAGGCGATGGCGAACTCCTGCGTCAAATGCCTCGGAGCTAAAAGCAGGATTGGATAAGACATAACGTACATGCTGAGTGACTGTAGCAATGGGTACATTCAAAAAGTCAGGGGTTCCTTTCTTTGTCTGCACTACTGCCAATAAACGTGCAATGCAGACACATGCCTCCCTATATTGTCTAGCTAGAGGTGTTGCGTCCTGGTCTGAGGAAGATGGAACCATGCTGCTTAGAGTTTTTTTGATGACTCGTGCTGAGACACCCTGGAAGGAGGTGACCCTATGTAGCCTGCTTGGTCTGCAGGAAAACAGCCCCTCAACTGAAGAAGAAAGCTGGAGACCTTCCTGGAGAGGGTGTAGGTCCCTCAGCACCTGAGAGAGTACTCTCACGCTCTGCAGAAGACTCTCAGCATCACCTTCTGTCCAACACTGCTCCACCTCCTGCAGCAATGCGGCCTCCACCCTCCCACTGGCGCTCAGCTGCTCAATCATAGCAAGCAGACCTCCGCTGGGTTTTGCTTCTGGTTCCTCTAGAACCTCTGCCATACAGTCCCACACCAGAAAACTGAAGATGGCCCACACGGTACGCTGGTCCGTGCAGTCACCGGGATGTAGGTGGTCCCAGCTGCATAAGTGGTCCTGGTCGTGCAGGTGGTCCCAGCTGTGCAGATGACTGTGGATTCCACTGCGGAGCAAAGTCTCAGCCTTTTGTAGTAACCTCAGCAGCAGACAGCCTCTGTCAGACAGCCTCACCCCTACAGATGAAAAACAGTTATCTAAGAGTTTGAAGTTCCTTTACAGAACTAAATGTTATGTAAACTTTATGGTCACACTTTATATTACTGTGTACTTGCATAAGTAAAAGTTGTTCTGGGTGGGTTTGGGATTAGGAATGGGGTCAAGAGAGTAATTACACAAAAACACTTTAAAAGTACAATTTAACAATATGTATGTACACAAAAATACACTGTATAAAGTGATTTTCTTCTGTAAGCACATTGTAGTTCAAGACACCTTATATAAACTGGGAACAACATTATTTATAGACTTCATATGTCTTAAAGATAGTTATACTAATAAAAGTGCACTAAGTAGTTATGTGTTAAATGAGATTTATTCCCATGTGACATCTAAAGTCATACCAATGGCCTACAAAGAGCTATTAAGTAAGGTACAAGGTACAAGATAGGCCACCACTGCAGAGTGGCTGCCATGTTAACATCACATGATGAGAGGAATACTTCTTAATTTCCTTCACCCCATTTAGGTAAAAACACTTTTGGTTGTGGAATAAATGACTCATGTATGACAAATTCAATTATGAATGGGGTATTGCCTCAATGGGATTAGTAATAAAAAAGTTTTGCTTTGTTCCGCTTCTGTGCTGATAACTCATAGTGTAAATCCCATAAACAGAAACTGTTGTATCAGCCAACAAGCCATGAATCAAAAACACTTAATGCATTTTCAAGATTTTCATTTACAGATTCAGACTGAAACTGAGTCTAAGAAGAAGTTGGATTTCTTTGGATTAGTCAGATATCACCTACACTGAGGTTCAAGTTCTGAGACTCTGCTCAGTAGCCTCTCTGCATCCTGTGTCTTCTCCAGATAGAGAGACACTAGAGCCTCCAGCTGGGCCGAGTCCTCTATACCAACCCCTTCAAGAAGATATTCTCGGACCGTCCTACGCGGCAGGCCCACGGCCACACCCACCTCACAGACATTAAACCTAATCTCATCCCCAACAGTCAAACCCAGCTGAGCCATGATCTGCTGCAGGCGACCTGATAGAAGACACGTTTAAACATACAGGATTAGCAGTTTGATGTATCTTGAAATCTAAAGTCAAAGGTCAAAAATGTAATTTTTGCTACACTTACCAATGGTGAAGGAAGACATTTTACAAGTTCTGTTTTTTTACAATAGAATTTTTGTGAAGTTTATAATCTGTACTTTAGTATAAAGGACAATGTGTATTTTAGATGCTGTAATTGTCAGTTTTTACCATTTTGTAGCTTTTTTGTGGTTCACTATTATTATAAAAGACTGTTTGTACAATGCGTTTAAACCTTTTGTGTTTTAACATTCTCTTACGTAGTAATTTTCCTTTAAAAAGTTATCGATCAACTAGCCATTTTTGTACTTAATTTGGGCTTGTAAGCAAGTGCTGGAATGTGCCTCACCTGAGAGAGGTAAAGATGACCTCAAGTGACCTCTGGTTTCCTCCATTGCTAGTGGTACACTGCTGCCATCTTGATCTTCATTAAGGGACAGACATGGAAGATCTTCCACTAAACTATTAACTAAACAATGAGATGAGATTTAGGTGACTGATATACCAATAACAGAAATTCTAATTTAGATGACTCTGAATGTTGACACAATTTACTGCTTGAGGTGTACTTCTGTTTTTCCAGTTTAGCTTATCGATGTTATGCATATAATGTCCTTACTTTTAAGTTCCTCAGCTAACTGCTCGTCCTCGTTCTTTATAGCTGCGTAAACGCTCTTGCAGGCCTTTTCTCCTTTCTTCAGGCAGATGGACAGCAGGGTTTGTGCTTGCTGGGTTGGAGTGGGTACTGCTTGGACACTCTCCAGCTCCAGTTGAGTCAGAATGCCGCTGGAGAACAGATCCAATGAGACGGGCAGAACAGAACAACCCAAACGTGAGCACAGAACGCTAAAGTTGACTTGTAGATGACACTCTGGAAGGAGAAAGGACACTGTTAGGGGCTGTGAGACATATACATTGATACAAGATTAGAGTATATTCTACAAAGTCCTACCTGTTGGACCTTGCTGAATAGTTTGCAGATGGGACACATCTATAATCAAGATAATAAAAAAGTGTTCAGTGTTTACATCCTGTTGTTTTATTAGTTTCAAGACATTTATAGGTTATACAAATATACCATCTTCTGAATTCAGCCAGGTTCGTAAGCGAGGGTAATGGCTAATGCATTTCCTCAGACACCCCACGAAGCGAGAGGCATCACCCTCATCCATCTGAGCATCAACAATCTCGAGAAGTTTCCGGGCTTTATTAGGTGGTGTTCGTTCAGCGTTAATCTCATAACAGTTGTCTCTAGTGAACAGGCCTGCAGCAATACAGCAGTCTAGCAGAGGGCCCAGGTGATAAAGGGCCTCCACCAGAAGCTGTCTTGAAGACAGGAGACGGGTCTTCACCATTTGGTTGTTTGCTGTTCCTAAAGGGTGTAGGTGTGAGAAAAATGGGGTGAGATGACATGCAACTTAAATAATTGTCTATCTGTCTGTCTCTCTCCCTATGAGTGTGTGTACTGGTATATGTAGTTTATGAGGACAAAAATGCATATAATGACGTGTAAAACAATGTAAACATAGGGGACATTACCTGTGTCCTCATAAAGCTAATGATTTAAAAATATACTAAATGGCAAAAGTTTTCTGTTACGGTTAGAGTGTGTGTTAGGCTATAGTTTGTGTAACTAGAGGTTACACAACAAAAAACAATTAAAGTGTTTTTTGCCTATATAAAATATAGTGTATTAGCTTTTCTCACTGTTTTGCCTTTGTGTGTGTGTGTGTCGTGAAAGGGGAAGCGTGTAAATAAACAGTAATCGTTACAAATACAATAATGAAGCTCATAGTTAGAAATACATGAATAAAGCTATTATTCACTTCCTCTCAAGCATGTCGAGATTTAATCGTAAATAGTCATATTGCGTTTATTGGAAACGTATCAAAAACTTACGTGTCTCATGTGAGGATGCCATCATTGTATCGTCATGCTCGTCCACAGTCCACTTTAAAACACCACATGATGTTCATTCAAATGTTGCCCAGAAACACTGATTTGTTTCACTTTTATCATCCATAACAATTCAATTGAAAGAAAACAAACCCCTGTAAAACCTTAAAAGTCAGATCGCCTATGACAGACAGCTCTTAATGTCAATATTAGTATGTAGTGTGAGTGTAACACGTCTTCTCAACGTCAAACCTACTTCTGAAAGTTTCTCAAACAATGAACCACTTCCTGGAAGCGGTGAGCCAACCGAGAACTAAGTCTGAGCCAACAATGTTTTATATCCATAATAAAATCATTACACTTAAATCTTGCAGTTTATTAAAGACTCATTTAACGTGGACGAACACTTTTTAAGATTGCATTTATTTGCAATCTTGTGAAACTTGTGATTTAAGGATTTGGGTGTGACCTTCTCGTAGAAACACCCATGCGGGTATAAAGACAAGTTATACGAAATAAAATCAATACCAGCTATTTTTCATAGTGTTAGAATCGAAATCTTATGTACAGAAATCACTACTGCCAGTGGCTGGAGAGTCATTTTGTTGCGAAGCCCTGCAGCTAGATAACACTTATGGATTCATCTTATATATCTGACTCGTCTTTTATTACATACCATGACATACAGGACATACCTCATACTTAACTCTTAATATCCCGTATAACAGACATATATTAGACATTATATAATTATTGTCTAATATATATAATAATTTTGTATTGTATTATATATATAGTGCGTGTTTATTGTTTAATTATAATATTTATGAGTTATTACATTATAAATATTATTAATATAGAACTCAGTCTTGCTATGTGAGGCATATTATATTAATATTTAATTATAATTATTAATAGGGAATAGCAATGCAAAATGGCAGGTTAGGGGTCGTCACGGAAACCCTCCATACACAGGGTGGGACCCTTTGTGCCAAAAACAGCTGAGTGGAGGAGAGCATAAATGAAGGATTAAGCCCACACCAGTGCATCTCAATGGCGCATCCTCACCCAGAGCCAAGAGTGCTGGTTCTTTATTTCATCCATTCATGAGTCAATAGGTCCCCCCTCTTCCACTCTCTCACACACACACTCACCAACATTCAGAAAACATTCCGGTGAATGAACATATGGACGCACGAGTGTCTTTACAATTCATCATAACTGACCTGAAAATTATTGTTCACATTATTAAATACTCGTTATTAATGTTAAACAATAAATATATGTTATGCTGGAGGAGAACAGAATGTAGCCACACATTTAAAAGTTATTCAAAGATATTTTAATGTTGAACTTTTATTGTTTCACGCTCTTAACTAAGAAAAGAATTCCAACTAACAACTAATCAACCATCACCACCTCCTATATACAAACATATGCATAAACTTACCCATGCAAGCTTAAATACACATTCATTTACTCATTCATTCATTGGCACACTCTTTTAAACAATAAGGAGCTCTTATAATGAGTGCAGGCTGGTTCTCCCTTAACACATTCAAATTTACCCCCACTTCACCTTCATGAAGGGCCGCAACACCCCCTCACTTCCCATTGACGCACACTGGCCTTGTTTCTCTCTTTCTTCAGCGCTTGACACAGTTCATATCCTCTGTCACAAGACTGACACAGGAAAACCAAACGTTTCGTCACTCATGTGAGCTTGGGGTTGCATATGTGCTATATTAACATATGCCTGATTTGTCTACATAAGTGACCACAATGCCCATGCTTAAACCTTTTACACAGTAAATATTTTCAAACATTTTAAATGTTGGATATATTGTTCTGGTTTAATACATTTTCAGAATAAGTCATTCCTTTTATACTGAATTGTTTCTTTTATTGCTTTGTTATTTTCTGCTATTTTGACTTTCATTTCCTCTTGGCAATTCCTCAGCGATCTTGTCTTATTTGTGTCATGGTTTATTACAATCTTGCCACAAACTTTGTTACAATAACATAAATTACCGGCAGAGGGCAGCAGTAACCCTGCTTTGCCTATTGCGATAGTCACAAGTGTTAAAGTTAGAGAGCGGGCAGTTATTTATTTTTTATGTTCATATCTAGATCGCTCTTGAGTTTAGTTTTTAGGTCGATTTATTACTTTTTGTTTTGTAACCGTTTTTGGTTAACTTTCTCTGCATGCAGATATCAGGACCACATAGTCTGCTAACTGAGAATCTACATAGAATAATTTTACTTTAAAATATATTTGTGTGAAATGTATTCGTCACACAAAAGGGAATATTTAAAACATTTATATACAATTTAATCTAAATCACTTATTTTCAAGAATATATGCAATTATTTAAATATATATGTATTATTTAAATATATGTATTATTTAAAGCAGAGATTATAGTTTGCTAACTATACAACAGTGTTTTTTTTTATATAAAAGAGGTTTGTAAACAGATTTATAATGCTTGCACAAACTTCTGGGCCTAGAGATGTGCATTTGAGATATGAACCAAACATAGATGCTTTAATTGTGTAATGTTTGTACCCAGAAGCATATGTTGTGCAGTTTGTTCACACATAATGTCATTGTGTGTTCAGCGTGTGTGCAGCTGTGATCTGCGGCAAACTTCTGCTTGCTGTGAAAATATTATTGCAATTGTTTATTTTTACAGTATTGAGAGACAGTAGGAGTGTTGTGTGCTGTGTGTGTGACGAGGAACGTGTCTTCACTTTTGCTCCTTCTGTTCCCACCGACCGGCCCCCAGCAAGGCATGGTGCATTGTGGGTAATGGGGAGGCCTATTGGAGTTGATTAGTTCCGGCTGAGTCTCAGTTAGAGTTCTGACAGGCCGTAGAAACAAGCTCACAGCATGACCCCCCCCCATGCACTCCCTTGCCCTCTCCAACAGACAATAGAACCAGCATGACAAGAGCTTTTTAAAACACTCCATACAATCTAGTCCTCTGTCTGTCACACACATGTGGACATGCACACACACACACACACACACACATCATATTATGCACACGAGAGCTAGCTTGACAAGACCTTTGTAAGTTGTTCTAATTGAGTGACACCTTATAATTTACCAGAAGCAAAGAATAATGAGAATAAACAAGTGATGAGAATAAACATATATATAACGTTTTTAAAATGTAACTACTTGAGGAGAACCTTTTTTGACATGATATATAACATTAAAGATTTGTTTTTCTACTAATGAAAGAAGGTTTTTGATAACTTTGAGAGAACTTTAGCCAACATTCACCAGCATTCTGAGAATGTTCTCTGTTTACCCTAAAATTATAATGCGAGTTGTGCTTAAGCAGTCATCAGTTCTGTTTCCCTCTGAACATGTAAGAATATAATTGAATCTGAAAATCTCATTGAAAATCTCAAGCGCGAATTAAACACAGACACCGGCCTCCTTGAACACTTCAGCAAGTTGATGCACAAACACACGGTTCAGAAGGTATATGTAAACCTCACTGCTGTTTATACAGCCAGTCACTGCAAACCACTATATAGTGCAAACTCAGAAACACTCAAAACCCCCTTTGAAAAAACATCCCCTCACAAACAGCACATCTGAACCACACAATACAGCTAACCAGCATTAAACCACCACCGCTAAGTTCATCCTGCCAGCCCACCCCACCATGGTACGCTCCAGGGGTAAACTAAATCAACACCTCCCTGCCCCATTTTTCTCACCTCTCTTACTTTATCTTTCCTCTCTACGCTCTTATAGCTCTCGCCCTGAATTCTTTTCTTTTATCTCTCTCTCCACACATAATTGATTAAGGGCCACTTCCATAAATCAATTTGGTACGGGCATCAGTCAGTAATGAATAGAAGAAGCCCCCCTCTAAGAGCCCAGTATTAATCTAGCACAGCATGCCTTTCCACTCAAAACTCTTTCTTTCGCAAACACATACACACTGATACAAACTACACACAGATGCCGAAAACACACTCCATAAGCTCTGAGGGGAGCTGACGCTTATTCTCAGTAAAGAAGGGGGGAAAGAAAGGATGAGAAAAGAGGCTGGAAAAATGAACAGACAGGCATACGAAAGAGAGAACTTGTGGTAAAAAACAGTGACGGCATGGCAGAAAAGAAGAGATGGCAGGAGTATGTACACACACACACAAACACGCATACATTCATAAACAGACATTGAGTCTGTAAGCAATGTTCCAATCAAAACCAAAACTTGTTTTTGTAACTGGTTTGTAATTTGTTTTTGTAATTGTATACTTTAAACTGGTGTTTAATAAAGCTAGTGGGGTACACTGTGGCTGCATTTGTTCCATGAACATATGCATTGTTCCATGTTATACTTTTAATGCACACTTAAACTATATGCTTCATTGCTGATGCAAATTTATGTAGGTTTTAGTATGCAGATAAACAGTACTTAAAAGTGAAACAGTATTTGGACAGAATACCACATTATTATATTTTGTCTTTTGGCTTGCTTATGGTCAGCTTCTGTTGCACAGGGAATTATGGGTAATTTTAGTTAAACAATAAGGCACACTTTGTAAATCTACAAAGACAATTTTATTATTTTTGTCATAGCTTTTTAAATTTACTATAGTTTAAACCACATTCATTTTAACACTGCAGACTATGAAATTAAGACATCCTTTCTCACCATTACCACTGTTTTCCCTTCATCACACTTCTGTTTTTTCTTCTTTGCTGCTTCTTGCCTTTCACTTCTTCAGTTTTTTTTCCTCCCCTCTCACTCGCCCACCCCCACCCTGTTCCTCTCTCTCTCTCTTTCTCGCTCTCTCTCTCTCAGCTGCAGAGTGTTAGGGCTGATGGTAGTGTAAGCTGCACGGCCTCTAAAAACAGTTTGTCTTAATGAGCTCCGAGGAGGCGGGTCACAGCTGAAGCCAATTGTGAGACCTTCCTATCGGCATGGCTGCAGGCTCTGGGGTCACGGGGGGTCACGTTGGCCCCCTCGCACCAGTGGCTCCAGGCCAACAGCATGACCCGCAGACGCATACTTGCACACACTCAATGGGACACATCTGGTTCTGATGCAACTCTGCAGTCGGCTCTCAGAGTTAAGGGGTGAGAGGGAAAGGGGTCACATTCTTCTCAGTGTCAAAGTCAGGGCCGAAGGTGTGTGTGATGGCCCTTGATCTCCTCCTCTTCCTCGCGGGCTGGAGCCGAGCAGGTGAGATCTGGATAAATTGACGTGCTTTGAAGGCACTGCCAGTAAAACGCGCAGCTATTAACAATCGTAGCTAACAAGCCGCAGGCGTCCCTAAAGCGCGTTCGCATGCTCATTTAACACTCGTCTGTTTCCATGTGTGCGCTTTCTTCATGGATGCCTGAAGCTAATACTTCACAGGCCAAAACACTATTTCATATCCTCTCATTGATCCAAGGATCAAAAGAAATATACCTGCACACATGCAGGGAACACATACGGGATGTAAATGGTCAGACATGTGGAAACATTCACGTTGTGATCTATTAGCATGGATAAACATGCTAGAAATGCATGCAAGGGTTAGAGGCCTTGGTGTTTTTATCATCTTCTGTGGAATGAATGTGAGGGCACAGATTTTATAAAGGCCTTGACATATCCAGTGTGCCTTTAAACGTGTCCATTGAGTAATGCTGGTTTATTTGGGATTTAAACGCAACGTTTTTAACAACCACACACACCCTTACTTGAGGTGCTACTAATGAAGGCAAGTGCATAGATTTGGAGGAACAAACAGATCTGTACACACACACACACACACACAAATTCTTTACAATTTGTAAGTCTGTGTGGTTAAGTCTCTATGCTTTATACACCTGAGCCTATAAAACTAAGTGCGTTATGGCAGTAATTTATATCCCACTTCTGTACACACACATACATACACACACCCACATGAACACGTACACACATGGTGCCATAATTGGCTTCTGAAACCTTCTCGGCTCCGACTGAAAGTGCACCCCCCACTCCAAACACCCCCCCCTCACAGGCTCATAAAAACACATCTGTAAAGTCTATTTCTTTGCCTCTCTCTCTATTTCTCTCTTGCTCCCTCATTCACTTAAGAAAACAGAAAAGGTCTCTCATGAGCAGCTACAAATACAGAAATAACACTGTCAGCCTAAGTGAGATGTTGTAAATAACCATCACCAGAGAAAAGCAACATGAGGAACAGATAAACTGATGAACTATAGCCATGAACATAGCCTATAATTTAAAAAAATATATATAATAATTAACATATTACATTTTCCAGATTCCACTAACTATTCAAAACCCCTAAGCAGATATTATTGAAGCCCATCTGGTAGACACACAGGATCAAATAAGTTTGATTCACAGTGAAAGCCAATGATTTTACAAATGTATAGCCTGTACTGTAATTGTTTTTCACAGGCAAATAATAATAATAATGTGTGTTACGAAATAAATTATATGAATTTAAATTAGCCAATCAGTACAGCTTTTCGTCGTCACGCACGCACACGCGCATGTGGATTTCTGGAGTCTTATTAAAACATTAAGCCGCATGTTTACAGTATTATTCTTCCGCCATAGAATGTAGTTCCTCAGAATAGGCAAACACAAGCGCAGCGGCGCAGTGATACTGATGTACTGAGGTCACAGGTGTGTGTTTCTAGAGTAATTTATAACAGTGTCTAACGCGATAAAAACATTTTTTCCTCGTTTTGTACTTAGCATAAAAAATAAATACAGAAATAGACTGTGAGTAGAAAACGAGCCAAATTCAATGTGATATAACCAAACATAGCAAAGTTATAATTTAACGCACTTGTGCTAAAACTTCCTATGCAGCCATACGTTCATATTCCCAAACGTTTCTTAAAAGGTAAGTTTACTGTCTTTAATACACATTCAAACACACAATCTGATTAATAGTATGAATTTATTAGTATGTAGCATGTTTTAAATAATGATGTCCATACACAGTTAATCTGTCACCCAGCTAACAGTTTAAAGTTGTAAGAACGTTTCCCTGAATTTTCCATTAAGTAACATTAAGTACATTTTTTTAGTTTTAGTAATTTTTTTAAATAACTTTTCTTTTTGTGTGTGAGAAACAGCATGGACTCCAGCACTGAGACTATAACTATATATACATTTAATGAGAGCCTCTGTGGTCAAGTAATGGCTGGTTGGGTTATAGAGGAATATGGTAGGAGGACTAGATTTAGAGAAGAGGAAGGAGTGACCGGCTACATTAATTCATCACGATAACTCTCCAAAGATAAGCTGACAATGTTGGATTCAGTCTGGCTGTGCTCGTTCGTTCTGTTTCCAAGACCAGGAAGAAAATAAAACAAGCCACAAGAATCTTCTGGCTGGGCTCTGTGCGTCTTTTTTGCTCTTCAACGTGAGAAAGGGGGATGAAAAAAGACGCCAACATTTTTTATTTTCATTTTTAATGAAGTCTTGAGAAATGGGAGGCATGGCTAGATGGGTTGGGTTTCACTTATGGGCCCAAGGCTCTTAAGGAGGAACATATGCGGCCCCTGGACCTGGGGGCTCGGGTTACCAGAGGTGCACTAAGATTTTGAGGAAAAGAGAGAGAGAGTGAAAAAGATAAAGAAGGAATGTGCGAGTATTTGTGAGTGTTGAAGGTGTAGTTCTCATAAAAATGAAAATTCTGTCATTATGTGTCTTCATGTTGTTTCAAACCGAGTATGACTGTTTCTTCTGTGGAACGGCAGTTTAGACAAGTTCTGGTTACTGTTTTTCATTCTATTACAATAAATGAGGACAAGAACTTTCCCCCAAAAAACAATATAAAAGAACACACAACAATTTAATCGTTGAACAGAACGACTAACACGGTCATCAGAATCTCTGTTTTTGAGTTTTATGGAAGAGCTAAACCATATGTTATGAAACAGGTTGAGCAAATTATGATTTTTTTAGTGAACTATTCCTTTAAAAGTGAGAAGAGAAAGAGAGAGAGAGAGACTGAGGGAATATGAAAGAGGGAGGGCAGTTCTGCGGTAGGTAAATAGAGTTCTGACCCGGGCCCAGTCATTGGAACAGCAGGCCTTCATCTCCACTGGATTTTCTCTGGGTTTTTGTTTTGTGTTTTTTTCGGGTTGGGGGGGAAAGGGGAGACGGAGGGGCACTATTAACGAGCACCATCGTTTTTCTAATTAGAGCTTTGGGGAATATTTTCTTAAGGACTGTCGACCCTTCTTGAAGAGCTCCCATAAAAGAGTGTGTGAGAGTGAAACGAGAGAGAGAGAGAGTGTGTGAGAGTGAAAAGAGAGAGATTAAGATGTATGAATTTTTATTGTGTGTGTGTTAGAACTATTTATGCTTTATGCGATTTATGCTATATTTCAGACATTTATGTATATAAAATATAACTTTAAAGTTAGGTGGCACTTAATATAGTACTTAATACACAATCATTCCAGTAAAAGTATCAAAACATTCTTTAAGCAAGAAAAGGCTTTTGAAAATATAGTTTAAATTAAATGTATTTCTTCTGCCCCTTTAAGTATAAGCTTCACAAAATGTAGTTTTATGCTTAAAATAATTTGCTAATGGTATACAAAAAATTTTTAAAAGTAAGATAAATACCTGGAAAAGAAGTCTTAATTTCATGTTTTGCTCCTTAAGTAAATGTATTTTGTTGTAAGAATTTGTAAATGTTTTAATTGGAAAGTAAAAAGTCTTCAGAGCTAAGTTTACTTTTAACTAAATTCAGTCTTGTACAATGTCAGCTTTATTACGGACACATGAAGCTCTAGTCATATTTCCAAGATTATGACACAAGATGTTTCTGTCTGACACACGTCTCCATCTCATTTATACCTTATGGATGTAAGAACACACTCTGTGTGTGTGTTACACACACACGCGCACACTGTTAGTTCATTAGGTTTGGATGGTCGAGATCCTTTCTCCTTGTGTTCTGAGAGTTGAGGAGCAAAGGAAAATTTTCTTTTCTCTTTTCTTCCTTTTCCAAACCTTCTTTTCTTCTCGTTTTTTCATGTGCTGTTTCTTTTCAGCGAGCCTGCTGCTCTTGTCGTGGCTTTGATCCCTCCCACCCCCATTTGTGGGCCTCTACTGAGCTCAGTGGAGCGGTTTCCTGAGTCTGCCTCCATTAATGAGTGTGTGTGTGTGTGCTTGAGAATGCACTAAAAAGACTGGAAGAGAATGAGAGTGTGTATGTGTGGTTCTCTTTTGGTTTTTCGGAGACCGCACATCATTTTTGTGTTTTATCTTCAAAGTCACTGTATCCACAGTGTGCCTGTGTTTGCCTTGCTCACTCGCCATTTTGAAACATTCACAATCACAGGGCTCCCGTTGCGGATATGATGGCAGTCCCATTTCCACAATAAAAATACAACATGACCAACACACACGTTTAATGTGTACACACGCACCCTCTGGCCCTCGCAGAAGGCTAGTTTGGACAACAAGGTGTTTGTGTAAACAGTGTTACTTCATAAAGTAGTCGCTTTGCTTTTGTAAATAAATCAGGAGTGCCTATCGGTTGTTGCATGGTGCAAAACACATAATCAGATTTTGAAGGAAATCTAAAAATAACTGCCTTATTGAAGCCATGTGTGGATTCGGGGGATGTTACTGCGGTGGGTCATATGAATCAAACCAGAGAAAAAACTGTTTGTCTTTTCTGAGATAATATAGCCACGTGAGCCCAGAGCCTGTTTATTTATTCTCACAGCTTAGCGAGTGTATGTTAATACACAAACACACATTGGACGGATTAATATACAAACACATACACGCCCTCTCATGCCCCCTCCTGCTTATTTGTAAAATTGTTTTTGGCTTTTTACTTTCATTTTTAGGACAGCAGAGAGAAGAGAGAGACGTGACCCAGGATGGACTCAAACCAGGGTCCCTGTGAGTCAACAGTTTATAGGCATGTGGATGGCCCACTCCACACTGATTGCTTGCACACATTTATACACTGTAACCTCCATACATAAAAAAACATAATATTTTACATTAACTCACACAAACACAAATTCTTGACACTGTCTAACTTATATGTTAGAAAAGGGACAATGTATATTGTGTATTGACACAAATTCAATGAATATAAAAGAACTATTGAATAACAAAAAAGAACTATTATGTCATGTGAGATAAAAAAGATTGCATGTAATATAAAAAACATGCACTAGCACAGCTTTGTAGGAAATCGGTTGCCAGACAACGGTTAAATATACAGTTAATCGGTTATGATACAGAAATCTCTTTCACACAACATACTCGAACTTACACACCGACAGATGCGTCAACATCTGAGCAGGGTGTGTGTGTGTGTGTGTAACTGCCTTACAGACATGGGAGGACGGGATGCCAGGTGTTTCTGATTAGGGCCTCTATCAGAAAAAGACAGAGGAGGGGTGGGCTGGTGTAATGGTGAAAGGGAGTCCAAACTCTCCCTTTTAACTCCGTGGCCCATAGATCAAACTCCAGCCAGCTCTCCTGATAGACTCATAAATACCTCCTCCAAACAGCTCTCATCTCTTATCTTGTGTTATTGGCACGTTGATTGCGGCCATGATGGCAGTGGTTAAGAAAAAGAGTCTGATACGTGTCACAGAGCGACAGCGCTGACGTATCCCGCATGTGTGTTTGGAGAGG
>JAZGTK010006479.1:0-20752 GCA_036877625.1 Ambastaia sidthimunki | reverse complement strand
GGTCTGTGCTGCATCGATGAGTTCAACAGCATTAAAGAGCACGACCGCACCAGCATCCATGAAGCCATGGAGCAGCAAACCATCAGCGTGGCCAAAGCGGGGTGAGCGCTGCAGGAAGTGATGTCACAGGGGAATTCATTTGAGTTAATATTAATGAAAGTCCTACTTCTTGTTCAGAATGGTGTGCAAACTGGACACAAGGACCACCATCCTGGCAGCTACTAACCCAAAGGGCCAGTATGACCCTAATGTGTCTGTCTCTGTGAATGTGGCTCTGGCCAGTCCACTACTGAGCCGATTTGACCTCGTGCTAGTTCTGCTGGACACAAAGAACCCAGAGTGGGACAATATCATCTCCTCCTTCATCTTACAGAATAAAGGTTTGTCTTGCAAAACCTGCATGTTTTGCTATTGTGACGCACAGGAAACGTTCTCAGAACTTTGGCTTAAAGTTATTACAAATGTTGTAGCTTTAAGGTTAGTGAAACCTTTTTAATGTTATATATCAAATTTTATTCTTAAGCTGTCGTTTTATCTAAAATAACATTCTTATAACCAAGCAATAATGTTAATGTGTCAAAAATAGATGTTTTGAACATTCCTACAACATTTAAACTAACATTTTAGGTGTTTTTGTTACTTAATGGAAACGTTATGTAAACATTCTTACATCCTCAAATTGTAGCTGGGTTGTGCTCGTTTTTTTGCCCATAAACACAACTAAGCAGTTCAGTAATGAAAGCCGGGCAGGTAGAATACAGGTGATTACAGGTGTGTTTACTGTAAACAGTAATCTTGCTGTTTTCATACACACGTCTTTACTGTAAATGGCATTTAAGACGGTGTAGTCTGTGGGATATAATCTCATGTTATTGACTCAAACACACCCTGTCGCATTGTTTGTGCCTCCAAGTCTTCGTTAGTTTGCAGAATTCTATCACTTTAATAGAAAAGTCTTTCTCCTCCAGGACAGGATCAGCCCTCATTTACCGCTTATATTCAGAATCTCTTTGATACTGCCTGAAAGTAAACGGTGAAGTCTTGCCATTTGTTGCATATGTATAAAATATTTATCTTAACGTCTCTTTCTGTCTGTATCTCTGCTCTCTTCTCCTCCCTCCTGACTCTGTCTCAGGAGCTCCGAGCGAGTCCTCATGTTTATGGAGTATGGAGAAGATGAGGGCCTATTTCTGCCTGATCAAGACCCTCCAGCCTCGCGTGACACCGGAAGCCAACCTCATCCTGAGTCGCTACTACCAGCTGCAGAGACGGAGCGACAGTCGGAATGCTGCCCGGACCACCATCCGTATGCTGGAGAGTCTCAGCCGCCTCGCTGAGGGTCTGCTGGATTATTGTATTTGTTTGACTATACCACACAATCCTACCCTGATTATCACGACGTCAATTGATGTTCAAAATGACAACTAATTAAAAATCTCTGCTACGTATTTCCCAGGAAATACCAGTTTGGCTTCATTTGACTTAAAAAATATACGTAAATTTACCTGCAATATCAAGTTTCAAACAGATTGCGACAAAGAGGCGAAAGTTACAGATTAAGGCCCCATCAGAAGTTTGTTGAGACCCCTTAGTGTGTCCCGGGCCCCCCAGAGAAACACTGTCCCATGTCGCTGTGATCTTGTTCTGTCTCTCATATCCAAAACGACTTGCGTTCATTTTGTGTGTTTCCTGATTCGTGCTCTACCAGCTGAGCCACAGAAACAGAAAGTAATTGCTTGTTTGAGTTTAAAATAGTTCATCTTTGTATTTCAGCTCATGCCAGACTGATGTTTAGAGAGACAGTGTTGGTAGAGGACGCTGTTGTGGTGGTGTCTGTTATGGAGTGCTCCATGCAGGTCTGTACATTAGCTGCTTTGCTGTACTGAGTTACGTTGCATTGTTGAGGATTGAGTCAGTGTTTTGGTTTTGTTGGCCACAGGGGGGCGCTCTGCTTGGCAATGTGAACGCTTTACACACCTCGTTTCCTGATAAGCCCGGTGAGCAGTACAGAACACAGTGTGAGATTGTGCTGGAAAGGCTGGGCTTGACTGAAATCCTGCAAAAAGAGCTTCAACGACTGTCAAGGTACAACTGAAAAAACACATTTAGTTTAATCAGTGTTTATTTTTTGGTATTTAAAGAATATCTTTTGCTTATAATTGTCACTTTAAATTGGGTTAAAATATTAAATATTATTTTCAATATTAACCCAGTAAAATGGAAAACTCATAATTTAATTATTAATATTAGGTAAATTTATTGATTATATAGAAATGTATTGTTTTTGTAGTAATAATGAGTTTGTATTTATGCTGTTCATATAGTATGTTAATTTTAAACATGTACTATTGTAATAATAAAAAAATTACTAATAGTTGTGTATTATTAGTGCATTTACTAGCCCTAGTAATAAGTATGTGTACAATTAAAAGCACACATCCATAATTTCTAATAGCCATAGTTTTCATCTACCCTTCTAGGCTACAGAACACAAGCTCAGATTCTCCTAAAGGGTCAGAACCACGTCCTGAACGCACCAATGAGAGTGCGGCTCATCAAAATCACAGTAAGGGCGATCAGACCACTGAATCAGACTCGGGCCTGGACTGGTTCCACTCCTTATCCAGCCCGACCGGTACCAGTTCTATTGTTCACACCTCCCCCGTCATTACCTCCACTCAGAACACCACGTCGGCACAACACATAACGGTGTTGCCTAGCAACTGCAGTCCCCAGCCCCACCAGGGTTCTGTGATGGAGAACGGTGTGAGAATCTCCATGGAAGAGACAGGCAAGCACTCCTCTGTGGTGGACAGGGGCTCCAGAAAGCTCCGAAACAAAAGGTTAAAAGATATGAAGGAGGTTCTTCAACAGAGTGAAGCCTTGGACAGAGCAGCAGATGGAGAAAAACATTCAGAGAAGATGTTTATTTCAGACACAGTTCCTTCCCACAGCACACCCATGCCGGGAAAAAAAACATCTAAGAGGAAAGTGCCAGCCATCAGTCCTCTTGAGATGGACCAGGAGTCCGATATCAGAGCTGAGAACTTGCGTTCCAAACTCACAGACTTCACCTTTAAGCCCAGGAAGAGAATGACTCATGTAGAACAGTCAGATGGTACCACTGGTTCTGATGTCTTCATGAGTAACAACGTCCATATAGCAGTAAATGAGCGAACAGGACCTACCATACCTCAGTTAGAAGAAGCAGATGTGTCAAGCTCACATTGGCCAGCAGAGGGCAGCAGTACCAAAGAGAAAATCCAGCTAGGCATTCAAAACAAAGCCAAAGCTCTTGCCCATGAGGTTTCCAAAGAGGACAGCAGAGCTAAAAAAGGAAAATTTGAGGAGACAGAACATCAGCAACAGCTGCTGATGAGGCCGAACAGCCTTTCTCCAGGTGAGAGCAGCGAGAATGCCAATAAACAGCCACAGTCGTCTACAAAACCGGACCACCCAAAATCTAAGGTTGCTAGTTCCACCCTCACCAAACTTTCCAGATTCTCTTTTATTGCTTCAGCTGAGGAAAAGTCTGGTGATCAAAACAACCCGGTTCCACCGGAGGCCAAAATGGTCACGAAAGCCAGCACAAACAACATGCAAACAAGCTCACGAGAAGAAAGTAAAAACACCAGCACTGTTTCTTTAGCACAGATAACTGGGTCACAGAAAAACACAACCCTGCAGACAAAGAGAAATATAACCACAGACACAACCAAAGCCAGAACCATCACATCACAGACCGGGTATGAAAAAAGCCCAACGAAGAGAAAATGTTTTGAGTTGAGCTCCAGGGGCCCTGCAGGACTCCTCAAAGGTTTCTCTTTGTTCAGCTCATCTGTCGTAGATGATGAAGATCTTGATTTTGAATGGAATTGAGTTTTTGTATGTTTTTTTGTTTGTATGTTTATCTTTTAATTGTGTTGTGGTGTGTTGTAATGACGTACACCATCACTCAACTAAGCTGGATTCTGTGTGCCATTGTAAAGACTCTTTGAAATGATGGTTTAAACTTTTGTTTCAGTAAATATCGTTCACAATTTTGTCTTGTTTTGTTTGTTTTTTCAATTACACTGTGTCTTCAGTTTATAGGAGTTAATGGGACCGTTCTACCCTTTTATAGACACAGTTTTCACCAGTTTAGATGTAATGCACCAATAAGTTATAAATGTGACCAGCAAAAAAAATCCTGTCTAATGTCAACACGCGGTCCATGTAAAGATTAAGAGATGTTTTCATGCTTGAACAATTCACCCTTTGGGAACGATGCCTGACACCATGGTGAAGAGATGTTGACCGTTGCCATGGTGATGTATGCATTCCATCGGGAGGTTAGAAAGGATGGTACTGCAGTAGGTGATAATAGGATCTTCAGCATACAGGAAGTGCTGCGTCAGGTGATAGGAGACACACTGCTGTCTTCCCCAAGGTCAAAATCACAAAGACAGCCTGAGACAAAGACGCTGTTATTAGCTTCAAAACATCAGTTCACCCAAAACAAAGAAACAAAGAAAGTTTGATCTGGTCATGATGAAATACAAAATGTTAAACAGTACAATCATTATATTCATGTTTTTGTGTGTGTGAATTTAAGCCTTTTTATCAGTTTTTTTAAAAGGACAGTTGTGAGATTTTAAGGAAATGGTGTTGCGAGCTGAATTCGAACCCACGCCACCTGCATGAGCCCCACAAAAGGTGTCGTAACCACCACACCAGCTTTTTGATGACCATTGATGCATACTGTATATCGTTTATGTGTGTGTGTGTGTGTTTATATGTGACCATAATAACCTTTATTGTGTTGTTAGAGCGGCTATGAGGTCAGTTCCTTCTGACTGTCAGAATTCCAGAGTGAAGTCCTTCAGTTGTGTCTGCTGTCATGGTCTGCAGAGCTTCAATGTTCTGTACAGAGGAGAACTGTGGTCCAGAGAGACTGAAGGTAAGATGAGCCGTTAATGGAGCCTAAACATCCTGCAGATGGATCAGTGTCCCTATCAATAATGAAGCATTATTGATTTAGTGTCTGTGAATGTGCCACTGAGACACTTATACCTCCAAACTCACCATTACATCATTCCTGTGGCGTCTGACTGTTGGCAGATTTTACTGTTTTGGGGAATCAGATTTTTAGGGGGGTTGGGGAGGGGGGTGGTTTAAGCTTTTCTTGGTCAGAATGTCTATTGTAAATTGATTCCAGTGATGAAATATTAATGTTTTTGGAGGGTCTGGTTCTTAAAAATAATGCATGGTTGGCCAGTGAGGTAGTTTGATTGTGAAGATTCAGTAAGCGAAACAATCATATCATGTATTGGGTAAAAATAAAAGTATGACACCACATTGAAAATTGTAAGATTCAAAATCTAATTTAAACCTGAAAATAAACCAGTTTTAGGATTTTGAAAAGATATATTTAGGATTTTGCACTATTTCTATGTCACTTCTAGTATAAAATGTAAGCAGATCTGACACTGGCCATGATAACTGCTTTGGTCAGATTTTGTTGATTCCAATGAGATACACAAGTATAATATTATTATTATACTTTTACCATTTTGTTATGCTGATAATATGTTGTAATAACAAACAAGCTTTATCAGTAGTAACATTGGTTGGGATTTGATCTTTTTGGTTGGGATTTGTAATGTAATATACTGTAATGTGTGCAAATAATACTAACATAAATAAAACACAAATAACAAAATGAATTAATTTTGATTGTAGAGCTGATGTTTGTTATGCTCTTCAGCTGAAGCACACATGAAACTCTCGGCCCTCCAGCAGGTTGTTTTGACAGTTTTGAAGTCTCTGGAGATGTGTTGGCTCATGTCACAGGCACATGTCTGAAAGTGCTTCTTTCTTTCAACTCTTTTGTGTTGTTTTATTAAGCAGTGTTGAAGTTTTGTTTGGCTCAAACTGTTTTTCTCTTTAAAGCAGAGCTAGAACTCCATTTAGGGTAAGTGATGAAGCACTATCACTGAATTTTATGAGGAACTGTCGACTGTTTTGTGGATATGAAGGTTGTTTGGCACAGGTGAACCTGCCAGGTGAGACAGTCGTGTGTCTGCACTGAACTCAACCAGCTGCTCTGACAGGTCTGTGGTAACTAAGTTACATAAACCTGGAGGTGCAATACAGTATGTGGGTTGAGACAGACTTGTTTTTACAGGTTTTTACCGGGAACGCTGCAGGGAAGAACCAGTCACAGCCATTGACACAATCAGAAACAAAACACGATCCTGAAGTGAGTTTGTTTCTCATGTAAAATAAATGATGTTAAAATGATAGATAGATAGATAGATAGATAGATAGATAGATAGATAGATAGATAGATAGATAGATAGGTAGATAGAAAGATTGTAAAATATTAAATAGAATAAAATAAATGTTAGTCAGAAATGTTTGTGACATGTCAGGCAGGGTTGTAAGGCATTAATCGGGTGTGAAATTGGGCAACAGTCCCCCTCATTCAGTTTTGACCTGTTAGCCAGAAAAGAAATTGCTGAGCAAGAAACACTGACTGAGAAAGTTTGTGAAATTTGCAACTTCCTTCTTGACTCAACAGCCCTGAAGTGTGATGTGTTGTTTGTAATTCTGAACAATTCTAGTTATTAGGTGTCAATGGAAATTAAGGCTCTCTGATGGACCTTAACTGAAGTTCAACCAAAAATGAAAATGATCATTTTAATTATTAATAGTTGTCATTATTTTTTATCCTCACGTCACTGATATGAATTATCGTTTTTGGATAAACTGTTCCTTTAAGAACGAGTAAATGTACTTTGTGAGACAAATGTTCTCAGAGAAGCTGTTTTAGATCCACAAACACTTCATGAATGTCTCTCAGAGTTAGACAGGTGTCATAATCTTTAATTTCCTGCATGACTGTTGAGACCAGGAACTTCCTGTCCTGATGTATTTAACAAGAGCCACTCCAGACACTTTAAAAACTACAAAGTCAGAAGGTGTGAGTGACCTTTGCAGGTCAAACGCATGCTAATGGTCATCAAACAGACTCAAATTTGAAAGGTTTTTGTTTCGTTTGTTTTGATTGGTCATTTGTGGGAGGCCAAGAAAATCACAGGTGCTTTACTCCACAAGTCTGAATTTACTAAATAAGTGACATGAAGATCACGGAAACAAGTCATTTTGCCACACTATTCAAAAGTGTCAGTGATGTCTTCTCATGCAATCTCATTGGCTGAAAGTGTTCTCGACAAGTTACCGTGTACTTAGCAAAAACCACTTCCTCGCGCTACTTCTGCATACCGCACATTTCCTATGACGACCAACAACTGTAAGTTTTACGTTTGTGCAACTGTATTATCTTTTTTAATTGTAATATTTGGCATTTGCTTCTTTTTACGCTGTTTATTATGGGGAGCTTATATTTATGTTGGCAATTGAACTCATTTTAATTGACAATAAGCTGTGAGACTCTAGTTAATGAACCCAGTTGACTTTTCATGGTTTATGATTTAGGATGCAGGTGTAAAAGTGAGTGCTCAAATTTTGTACAGATTTACTTGACAGACTGATTAATAACCGCTTGTATTACATTAAATTCAGGTCAAATTATGCGTTTATAGGAAGCAAAGACTTTCCTTAGTGGCGTGTAAGAATTGTAAGCAGGAAGCCAGATATATTGAAGCCAGATATATAGAAGTAATTGAAATATTGAAGTGGTGTCAAAGTAAATTTGGCTCAAAACTAAAAGTACTTTGGCTTTACTTAACCGGTTCTGTTGCTATGGACAGCATATGCATGCAGGTCCACAGCGATCAAACGCAGCCATTGGTTTCCTGGCAGTGAGACAGGAAGTGGGGGCTGGGTGCAGTCTGCACTGCTGTGATAACATGCACAAAAACACTGATTCTTGATGGCCTGTTTTTTAGTCCCACACGCTCTTAACCTCAGGGAATTATTCATGTGGTTGTATCCCAAACTAATCCCCCGATCTGGTGGCAAAATAAGAGAGTTAAATGGTCAACACTGGAGTGGTGGCACAGTGACCATCCCCTGAGAGGAAGTGTGTTGTTTGGGCTGAGTGGCAACAATGTTCATTCATCTCCAAGAGGGGCAATCAGCTTTGTTCTGCAAAAACATGATCTCAGGTTCGAAAAGCGAGAGGGTTGTTTATGGAAAATATAGTAGAAATGTTATCATACTCTGCATTGATGTTGATTTTAATCTGTGCCAAATGAATTTGTAATTTATTTCCCTTAGATTCTCCAAACAATTAGCACAGATCTTTGACATTTTTAAAAAGAAAACATGCTTTTACATTGATTGAAGTAAAAATAACTAGTGGTTGTCCATGTAAAACTCATATTCAGAGTGCTAGTGTGTGTTGATATTGTAGGCTGGGTGGGTTCTAGGGCCTTGCTAGGGGCAAATCTTAATGCAGAAAATTGGCGGTTTGTTTATAAATAAACCCCTGAGTGTATGGACTGGGGTAGTAGTGATGATTGGCTTTGTATAGCACATTTAGACCAGAAACAGACCACGACTGTTTGCAGTAGCGTGTGAGCGCTCTTTGTGCTATGAAGTAGCCCCTGTGTCTGCTGAGGGAGTGGGCCAGGATTCTGAACTGTTGCTCAGAGCTTCTGTTGCCATGGAGACGAGCCTCGGTGTCATCCGGTGCCAGGATTCCCCGAGTCTGCAGGAATGTCTGCTTGGTGTCTTCATACATCACTTCACTGTGATCTCCAAATACACAGGTGGCCCTTAAACAAGTCCCAGCCTGTAGCCGAAGCGACTGTTTAGTTTGTAAAGGTACAGTCTGGGGTTCTGCAAGAATAACTGCTTTTGTGCTCCAAAGTCATGACAGATTTATCATTTTTGAGTGAACTGTCCCTTTAAGAGATGKTACATTAAAGTTTAGTTCTTTTATGTGCTCAGCGGATAACTCAAATCGGTGCCATGGAACTGTATAAGAAATTGGATGAATAGTATAATGGCAGGGGATTTGGCCACCATTGTGGTAGGATGTTTTGGGCAAAGCTTTTTGAAATCCAGTTGAGCTCTTTTATCACTTTATATAATAGTTCACAGTGGAGTTGTAAAGGAAAGCTTTGACTTGGAAAGTTATTCAGTTCTTAAAGGCTTATCATAGGAGTAAAATTAAAACAACAGATGAAATATTGTTTTGTACTTTGAAAAACATCTTCTATGGTTGCTAGGGTATTTAGAGTGCTCATTAATACAGTTGTATGTGGTTGCCAGGGTGTTGCTAGGGTGTTCTAGTGGGTAGGTATTTACATACCAAGGTTTTGTCCAAGCACCACAGTCATCTGATATTCTTTTACCATTTAGGCTATGATTTGTCCCGTGTTGGACTTTAATCCTGTTGGAAAGTCCTCATTGTCTTTTCAAAATAGAACAATTGGACTTGAATGCTTTTACAAATTAGAAGTGTTGAATTAATTGTGAGATCATGGGTAATTAGACAAAGATAATAGAGGTATTATTCGTGTTTCTATGGCTGTTTGGGATGGAGGTTTTACGTCTGTTGATATAAGACTCAGGCAGGCGTCTGTCAGTATCTGTTTTTTATTTATTTGCTTTGCGTATACAGTTTAAAATGTTAATGAAATCTTGTGATTCGGAAAACAAACATGCAATTTACTTTTCCTCTTATTGAAATGTTGCTGCTGTAATCGTGAAGGAAATTCTGGATGCTTTGTGACTTGTTATGCAATACGGATGTTATTGCAAAAATACAAAGAAAATTGAGTCCTGTTATTTAGTAGATTTGTGTGTTGAGCAAGAGACCGTAACATCAACTAAATATGAGTAAAAGAGACAAACCCAACCCAACTTTTGTTTTATACTATAGGTCTAAAAAGGCAAAACGTCTGTTTGAAAGTCACTGACTTAGTAGACAATGAAGCTAGCTACACTTTTCAATTAGTTTTCCAAATGCTGGACTTTTGTAAACTCACACAGTGTTTCAAATGTAATAAGACAGCAGAGTAAATAGACTACAAAGAATGCTAAGAAAGGAATGCCCCCTATTTAGGCAGCTTGGACAATCCACAGGGTCTGTCAAACAGGTGTGGATTGGAACAGAGTTTCAGACAACCGTAACATAAATAGTTCTGCTGTGTTTCCTTGTGAAAGAATGCGGCAACTGAATGCATGTGAGCTGGTTGCTGGTTTGAGCAAGCAAAACACATTTAATTTTATCCATGCAAGACCCTATTAACAAAGCAGTATCCTTATCAATATGTGAAAATGGGACACCCTGCCTAACTTGACTTTTATGAAAAAAAATCCTTGTACCACAGTTCATCTTTTCAGTTCAGTTTCAATCTTAAATCTTTAATTGCTGTATATTGTTGACTCTTTTTTTGATGTACTGCCAGTGTTTATTGTGTTTGCTTGTTCACCTACAAGCTATTTCAACTATATCATTATAGTTTTAGTTTTTTTATATAATTTCTATTTAGTTTAACTTTATTATTTTATTCAACTATTATTAAGTTTGCTTTTATATATATTATGATATTGTGCTGTTCTTATGTGTTTTAATTACAGATATAGCCATTGTGCATTATATACGTTTATTGTGTTTATTGTATGTTTGCAAAGCAACAATAAATTCTCCTAAACGAAAGCTTAGACGTTTAGAAACACTAGCCTCGTTTTTACAGTTTAACCTGCTTGTGGATCCTTTAGACATCCTTTTGGATGTCTACAGTGCTTTTAATGAGCATCTCTAACTTAACACAGCTCAGATGAAACTGGGTTAGATGTTATTAGATGAATCTCGCAGGTTCTGGTCAGATCTTCAGTCTTTCCGTCACGCCGAAGGTCTGCGGCGCCGGGGGCGAGTGGGCGGGGTTTAGTGTGCAACGGGGCGGGATTAGAGCGCAATGGGCGGGGTTTAGTGTGCAATGGGCGGAGTTAGTGCGCTTTGATTGCGCTTTCTCCGCAGATGTTGGAGGGCGCACGCAGGCAGTGAGCTCACATCCTCGCAATGCAGCTGCCAGCGAGTCGAGCGCACTAGTTCGTAACTCCAGCTCAGATTTGCGACATTTCCGGACTGTATTATACTGGCATATATATATAAACGCTTTGACCGAATAGTATTTGCGCAAGATATCTTCCGGTAATCTGTCGGTATGGACTACGCTTTCACTTAGATGAGAAAACACGTCCTCGGTGGGCACGTTTAATCTCGGTGTGTCGGATCCGTCGCGATTTATTAGTGTATGAAACCGAGCGCAATGTGGGCCAGAAGCGATTTTGAGGACGGATTCGACGCTTATAAAATAGGTAAGACCCTACCGAGTGTGAAATAACACACAATGAGACATTTGCGTGCTTATGGGAGCCGAACGAGAGCCATGTTTGAGCTCAATGCCTGGCGTGCGTAACGGTGCGTTTATTGTTCCGCGCGTCGCGTTTGACGCGGTAAGCGCGGTGATACATTGTAACCGCTGGATTTTAGGTCATATGAAACGTTATTATAATGTTATTATAATGCGGTGCGTTCACTAAAAGCATCCAGGGAGTGAGATTAGGGACGCGGGGTCTGTAATGTGCCCTGTCCCTTTAATAAAGGACTCATTAATACTAATATATGCGAAGCTGTGGCGCATACTTTCAGTGAATATTTGACTTGTGTGTTATTGTATTTTAAATGCTATGAGATAAAGACTTATTAGTGCTTTCAAAAACCGTGTTTGTAACATTGCAATGTCTTATTTTATATCCCTAAGATAATAATAGATAAATCGTATTAAATGCTTTATCTGTAATTATCTAGTAAATGGATTGCATGCAATAGACAGGCGCATTATTTAGTATATTAGTATCTTTCTGACTTTCATTTTACCTCGTTGCTTTTACACTTTCACAAGTTTTCTGAGAGCATCTTTCATTGATCTGTCTCTGTCTAAACTCTGGTCTAGTCTCTCAGACTGTGTGCTTAATATTTTATATTAAGTTGCATAACTGTTGGTGGTCTAGATGCACGACTGTTAGCCAATCAGCAACGAGATTTATGTTTACATGTGATATTTACAGATTACGTGTGGATCTTTAACATATAAACTAATATGATCTTGAGCTTCGTCCACCCAGGACTTATGGACCCCCACATTTGAGGGTCTTTTCTGAGCTATATCTGGTCTTGTGGGTTGTATCAAATGCATACTTTGTCATACTGAGTTAGCTTTCTGCTTTATTGCTGTACTTGCAAGATGTACAGCCCAAAACAATGCATAAGTTAGGTGTGCAGGTACAGTTATAGATTTTGCTGACAACATCTGTAAGGAAACGGTGTATTTTCACACAGTTTGTGACCAGCAAGCAATAGTTCTCACTAAACACATCTAATTATTAATTCTATGAATCAATTAAAAATAGTATTTTGCTCAGCACATTTTGGGACAAATAGACATATTCAGAGACGTCAGCGATTTCATATTCCACCTTTTCTTGGCAGGCGTTATGGAGGACAGCCTAAATAGCCGTGTCTAAACGGATTACACCTCACAAAAGATTAGACCAGCAGATATTGGGGACAAGTGCTGTAGCGGGACATTTCATTCCCCGAACTTCACCTTGTTTTGTCCTTTACTGTATTTAATGCAATGCAAGAAAGCAATACGGGTAACCGATAATTGTTAGTCAAGTTATGATTTGTGCATTAGGTCAACACTACACTTTTTTAAAAACGACTAGTTTTTTAAGTCAGAAAGGAAGTCTTGGCTAGTTTTGGGTTCACCTGTCAAGTATATGTGTTTGTATTCTAGTGTTCAAAACAGATTAAGTGGAAAAAAATAATTTTAATGCTGATGTAGTTTCATTTTAGTTTTTTAGTTGTATTTTTTGGGCATCCCTTTATTTGTACATTTTGTGTACGTATGTATGTGTGTTTGTATTCTAACGTTCAACGGAGATGGAGATATAGTTTGATATCTTGTGTTTTTTGGGCGTGTATCTCCATGGTAACCGTGTGTCCACTGTTTCCCAGGTTCGAACACGTCCTCTCCTGGATGGGTCCCAGGCTGTGACTCGGCATGGCAGGCCTCGTCTTCATCCGCCGGCATTAGCAGCCGCGGGCGACGTCACAGTGCCGCCTCGGACAGCGGAGACACGGGCATCGGAACCTCCTGCTCTGACAGTGTAGAAGGTACTTTTGGATTATTAAAGGGGGCTTGACTGACTAACCACAACCTGCTTTGTGAGGTGTGAAATATGTTATTGATTGGTTGTTTGTAATCCAGGCCTGGTTTCTATAGTCAGACTTTTTCTAAAAGCTCATTACAGCCAAAGTCATGACCTAACCGCGGCTTTGCTTCAGTCACGCAAAACCAAACAGGATCCTTAAACATCAGCTCAAATTCAGTCAACTTTTAATGCCCTGTTAGAGAGGAAGTGATACAGTCAGGGCTGTTGTCCTGATTGTATTAAAACTTATTAAATTAGAAGTTATATTAGAAGTTATCATGAGCAGGCGATGATTGTGGTAGCCTGTGGAAATAGGCCAAGCTTCAGGGTCACAAATATATGTAGGCCAGTGTGTGCAAGGGCTTATGGGTAGAGATTATAAGATGATGAGTAAAGGGAAATCCATTAGTTTTCTGTTTTTCCAAAAAAACTGTTTGCATCCAAACACACTGGTCCTGGTGGAAAATTATGCTGTGACCAGATTTTACATTTTACTGACTCTCTGCCATGATGCTAGTGTGTTTGTGGAGCTTGCTAGGGGGTTGCTAGATGGTTGGTAGGATGATCTGGCTGGTTGCTGTGTGGTTGTTGTTGTTGTGTAAATTTTTTTTGTACGGTAGATAAATAAATTCTGACTGCTTAGAAAAGTAACTACACCTGTCCCTGACAAACCACACAATTTAACTCATGAAATTCTGTCCGTCTGTTGCACAAACGTTAGTCTTAATAGTTAAGAGTTTGCTCAAATCCCTAATCAAACATACAAACAACAGTGATGCCTGACTTTAGCAAACACAGCTAATAACACACAAGAAGAACTGTAGCCATAGAAACCCTATGAACAGATGAAGACAGAAGCAGTCAAAGGTTTATAATTGATGCCTGGAGCTGTGATGGATTTGAGCTTTATACTCCAGAATATCATCAGTTCTCCAGTGTGAGCACTCGGCCCTCCTGCCCTACTTTTTAGCGGGCAATAGTCAACAACCCCATCTCGCCATCCTTACCCCACTTCCTGTCCTGCTGTGGCTGTCTGGGGGCAGTTGACGGCTGTCTGGCTCACTGCCTCATATTGATCGCAGCTAGCGATTTGATTTCATTATCATTTGTGAGGTAAATAAGGGCCAAAATCAAGGTCAAGCAGAGAACCACGAGCTATTCATGCATTCTGTTCCGGTCGTATAGTTCTCGCATTATCTGCAAAACTTGCACCAGGCGAAACAGGAAGCCAGAATCGCTTATTTCCGACAAGCATGACCTCAAAACTTTGTCTTAGTGCCATAGGAGGAGCAGATCTGGATAGAAGCAGCCAACATGAGCTGGCATCAGAAGTAGGGCAAATCTGCCATAATAACGTGTAATCACAGTGTAGGTTGAGAGCGGTGATATCACAGCAGAGATGACAGCTATTCCCACCTCTGCACTGCTAGACACGAGTAATCGCATCAAAACACAGACAAAAGACGTGCGCTGGTTTCAGCTAATGCTTTTATAAACTGAAATGTGTGATAGCGGGACAGATAGCCCCGCCCCCAAACCTAAATGTTGCTGAGATGTTTAAACAAACCAAGCAGTGTGTTGATTTGCCAGAGAGTTTATTTGAAGCTATTTGTGCATGTTAAATGGGCGACAACAAAGCATCAAGTTAAATTTTCATTAAGTCCACCCACATTCTGTCAGCAGGGAAGAACTAATTGTTTGTGGTTTATTTTTGTAGCAGTGTTTCTCTTTAAGCCAATGATCTTGATATAAACTAACCAGCTAAAGTTTGTTCTGTAGAACCGGTGCTGTAACTGTAGGGCTCAAAATCTGATACACTTACAAGCGATTCTCCAAAATAAGCCTCTTTGTTTTAATCTGGGCATGCTGTGCTGTTCTCAAGCATGGATTTTGTGCAGGCTTGGAGTCTTTTTCTTCTTTCATTCAGGAAGAATTTCTCGTATATAATCCACATGATGAAGGGTGCTATTCTGAGAGCCACTGCACAACCACTAAATCTGGTTTTTGGGCTTGCAGTTGGCTCCTCTTCTGTCCATTTTCACCCAGTATAACACAGAAACAATCCGGTACAGTCACCATAATGTGCCGACAGCAGAAACCTGCAGTCAGCGACAGTATAACTATTGCTTACACTGAAGATGAGGGAGTTAAACAAACCTCTAACCTTACATATTAATCTTCAGCATGCACAGAACTCGTCTCATGATGTTTGTGGACTGTAATTGTGCCTTAAAACGTGACTTTTAGAGAAAAGTTATGCTGTGACCTTTTTTAAGCAATTAGAATACATTTTCATCTAGAAATTCATTTATCAGGTTGTGCATGTGAAAGCAACACTCATTTTCTTGAAAAAATGTAGTTTATGTAGTAGTAAATCTAAGAGTTGCTATATGATTTTATTTTCGATTGAAGTAATGCAGTCTGCATGTCTGAAACAATATAGCTAATGCATTGATTTTAATACTGGCTTTCAGTGTTCTGTTTTTGTGCTGTAAGTACATCGTCCTCAAGTGGATTTGATAATTAGCAGACGGCCTCATTACGGTTGGTTAGAAAGTGCCGTATATCTGTGAGCCTGGGGACACGTCCTGCATTGAGGACACTCTGATTGTATTCATACAGACAAATGCACAGTCATAGTGGCTTAAGCCAACTGGCTTGAAGAGACTTACAAGCTCATTCAGTTTGGCTCACACAGAAGGTTTCTTCATGAATTGGGCTGTTTACTCTTCATAATGTTTCACATCATCTCCTAATATTACTTTTAGGAATTAGTTTTTTGTATTATGTTGATTCGAAGTATTATTTTTTTTGTACTGATACAATAAGAAAAAGTTGTATGTGTATATGAAGAAGTTGATAAATTTGTCATGTCTTAGGGTTGCTTAAAGAAAAAGCCACAAAAAAAAAAAATTGTTTTCTCACTGTAATTTTCTTATAGCTGTGTATTGCTGTTTATTCTGTGAAACACACAAATACACATTTTCGAGAATTGTTATGCAGTTCTTAGCTTGATTGTTTTTGGTTTTCTGTTCCTTTAAGACTTATCAGCTGTGGTCTTGCTCTTGGGTAACTGGGGGTCTCATGACAGAGCGTGTTGCTCGTTAGACGTCTTTATTCTCAAAACCTCGTCGTATCAAAGCATCAGGCTTTCCTGTGGCACGCGTTTCACCTTGAGAAAAGCGCTTGAGATGTGTCCTCTACCAGATTAATTTACCTACTTTCCTACATCCACCTTAAAATTACCCAGAGATCATTCAGTATTCCCTCTCTCCAAATTAGCTGACCTAGAACAAGGCACAGGAAATTCCTTTAGTTTTGAACCAGGCCACCTCCTGACCCAAGTCACTAATTATACCTTCCATGGGCGGTGGTAGCTTTTTCGTAATTACCCCTGGGGGGCTGGTGCCTCCATGCAGGGGGTTTTCATTCTGTTTTAATTCTGTTTTAACCAAATCTGCTGGATCACAGATTGGGCTTGATTAAAACTGCAGTCTGTAACTTTTGCCTCTTTAGCACCATCTCTGTTTGAAACATAAAACTGCAGGTTACTTTACATACAGTCAAATGAAGCCAAACTGATATTTCTTGAGAAACTGGACCTGACAGCTCAAATTATAAATCATAATTTCAAGTTTTTTGGTGTGAATCAGGGTAAAATAAGGAGATCTTTTTGAACACTAATCTGTCATGTACTTGCTCAATAGCTGATAACTGACTGTTTTCTTTGACACTGTCCTTAACGTTTGAACGTTTGCCAGACGCTCTCCCAGTACATGCGTTCCAGCACTTACGCAATGAAGCTGTTGCCCGGACCTGAGGTGTCATCTTGCTATGTGGGGATCAGCTGTATCGAAAGGAAACCCGAGTCGCATGACTTATCAGCCAAGAATAAACACAGAGGTGCCCTAAGATTTGCAGGAAAGCTTTAGACACCACTGACGTGTCCAGAAATACACGAGGAGCAAACTCGACACTGTGCACAGCCTGCGTTTGAGCATTGTTTTTAGCCTCTAACAGCCCCGTGTCAGATGTTTCATGTCAGTCTGTTTACTCTGTAGTCGGGGGTCTCATTTAGCCTGTGGTTGGCTGGAGATGTCACTGCAGTGTTGGAGAAGCTACTCAGAAGATTCTAGCATGCTCAGCTAGATAAAAATAATAAAAACAGTCAGCTGGAATTTAATCTAATACATGTTTATTAGAAAAATAACTGTATTGCTAGTTATTGCTGTGTGTGTGTGTGTGCGTGTGTGAATAAAGACAGACGATGGCAAGAAAAGGAAAAATCAGAAGCTAAATGCGTAATTTCAAAGATAAAGCATCTTACTTACGATTTATTTACATAATGTTTCGTTATTTACAGCTCATTTTCATTTCTTTACGTTTTAAATATCCGTGTTATTTGAGTGACTCTGAATGAATTTATTTTGAACCGCAGCTGCCAGTAAATAGTTTATATGTGACTTAATAGTTTAAAAGACCTTCAGATGTAATGTAACTTTTAAATAACACTGTTTAATGAAGTAGCTTCACTTCTTTAGTTAAAAATAAAGTAGGTATGTATAAACATTTTTAATGAAGCATGGTATTGCGCAACATTGTGTATTAATATGGCTGACAGGTCATTTTTATTTGCATAATCATGCCTCCTTTCTTTAAATCTGTTTTACTTTCCCGTCAGCGTGGTTGGAATACTCTAGCATCAATCCAGTGGCATTAACCAAATTTTGTCCCGATCTTCGCCTTGCATCCTATTCCCAAAGGGACAAAATGTTACCTTCTATTAGATTTGGGCTAGATTAGCTCCTGGCACAGTCTGATTAGCCAGTTGGGACAAGCTTATTAGCATTTGACTAAGAGCTGCGTAATGCAGTTAGCAGTGGTGGGTGTTTACCCCCGGCCTTCTGTGCCATGTCCCCAGTAACCCCTCCCACCCCCCAAACATATTTCATATGCCAGCTGCTCCTAACCCATCGTTTTAATGACGGCTTAAACCCTGAATGAGGATTGTGTTGGACACAGTTGTGTTATATTAACACAAAACTGTATTAACATTCTTGTCTTTAACTTAAAAAGCAAAAGCCATTAATCTCAGGCAGATTGTTGAGTGTGTTAATAAATTTAATTGAGGTTTTCTCTTCATGAATATTTATTAGGGTATATGATAGAATGTATGAAATGTATTCAGTTTCCTTATCATCTCATGAATATATGCAAGATCAGTTATTGGTTTATGACAGTTATTCGAATTGTTATCTGCTTAAAGCCTCAAAAATTGCATTTTATGTCTTAAAAGTCTGCCATATGTGATCTTTTTTTGCAGACAGCTTTACTTAGACGTCTGTCATAAACCTCTTTAAGTATGTTGTTAAGCTTTAAGCATGTCTCAAAACATTGAGTTTTTATGTCTTAAGCTATATTTATAAAGCTTGTATCTTGTGTTGTGCATGATTTGTGTTTGGGTGGGTAGGAGTCAGTTTCTCTGTTAGATTTTGAAGGTAATTTTGTGCTGTGAGAAAGCAGATATGTGTATTTACCTGACGTACTAGAGTTTGTTGATAGCTTTTGGTTTCAAACCATCTTAGAAAGCTTGCCAACGCAGGGTCGTCTAGAAATAACCCATTTTTCAACCTTTTAGCAGATCCATCTGGATTTTATAAAGTATGTGAACACAGATTTAATCAATTCTGAATTAGGGGTCAAGCTGAGCGTTGATTAAAATTCACACAAGTAGGATTTTCTTTCATAACTTGGTAACATCAGCGTAAAACGTCTGCTGTGCTAGTCTTGAAGAAGCTGTTAATTATGCAGCAGTTTTTATGGATGAGGACAGAAGGAACGGGTGGAAATCTGTCTGTGTGGGGCTTTGTAATTACACCCGGACTGAAGCCACAGTCACACATGGAGACGTCTGTCCTGCCCTTTTAATTAATAATCTCTTTGGGTTTAACCCTACCAGTGTAAAATAACAGGCCAAAGTCAATGTGTGCCCATACATGCATTTTCATGGGGGGGTCACTTATCTTTGGGGGTTTTTTTTACAAAAAATTACTTTTTTGTAAATTTTTACTTGAAATAATTTTATGGTTAATGTTTTAAAGCAGGACTTGTTGATTTAATTGCTGCATGAGAAAATGAGTCATTGAATGAAATAAATAAAGGCAGTGATGAATAGCAAAACAGATAATCCTCTTTCCTCAGAGGTAACAGATAAGAGCTTTTCAAACACTGTAAGATGTAGTCCGGGAAAATCCACCTACTGAGTCCACTGCACTGAAAACCCGGCTTGCTAAACTAGGTTAACACCTCTTACTAGTTTACTGAACATACCCCAAATGTAGCCAGTTTTATAACTTCATATTATATTTTCAGCTGTGACATCATACTGAGATTCTCTGTTTGAATGGGTGAAACCGGGGCATTTCTGAAACTGCCTCAAATTTGAACTTGTAGGGATCAGAAATAAGGAAAGATTTATATTAAATTCACTCTGATCTGGTGCTTTACAGAGGAAGGAAACTATTTAGACTAAAGTGGCTGTTTTGACCTAAGCATTGGTTTTCTTTTCCAAGTGTTACGCATTTACAACGGAAACTTTTTCTCTGTTTCTTTATGTAATGGCGACTGCTGCTGAGTTTGGCTTCTTTAAGTCACATTTGACACTGTTAAGCTCAGCGTTTGTGGCTGTTGTAGAGCAAGTTACTTTTGTAAACCATGTTTTTAAGCCTTATCTGCAGTACTGCCTGTCCGATTTTCATACTTAAAACATGTTATTTCATTAAGTAAATTTATAAGTGTAATTTTAGAATATATAATCTTTATTTCAGATTGTTGGTTTGTGAGGTACAGTATTTATGTAACGGGTATTTGTAACAAGATTATGCATTTATGCAAAGCTGAACTGACCAATCAACATCCAGTCTGTTTTATAATATACATTATATTATACAAGTAACCTTGTGTTGTGGAAAGTGGACCGAAACAACAAAAATATCCAACTTTCACTGAAATAAAGCAGAAGAGAGTTGGGGGGGCTTTAGCAAAATTTTAAAAAAGACCTCGGATGTAGAAACAGAGAAATTTCTCTTGCGATAAATGAAGTGGCAACTAAATTAGGTCCCTAATTCTGTCTCATCCACCAGCAGGCTGATTTATTCTCATTCTGTTGGACCCTTTAACCACGTTAAACCAAAACTGTTCCATATGTTTTCTGGTGCTGCTTAGCCGTAAAGAGACCTCAGACATAGACCTTCCTTTATGTGGACCAGCTTTCATCTGTTTGGGAGTCACATGTAAGCCATTAGAAGTGTGTTGATGCCCTTTTGTGCTACACGGGAACCTGGAAGCTCTGCATTAGGTCTCTTTTATTGTGGACCCCTGAGGGCCGGAAAGTCTGTCATCGGGCTCCAGCTGCAGAGCCTTTGAGCGTGAGGTCCGCAAGTGATGCTCCTGTCACATCAGTGTGTGTGTGTGTGTTTCATGTGTGGAACTGACAAAATAAAGAAAAAGCTGTTTCTTTATTTTGTTGTCTTTCCAACTGGGCAGGTTTTAATCAATCAGTATTTATTTTTTT
>JAZGTK010006478.1:0-20753 GCA_036877625.1 Ambastaia sidthimunki | reverse complement strand
ATAAGAGACTAACGTTGTTACATGTTCTCTTTTTGTTTTTATTCATCGAGCAGTTTAGAATGTAGAAACACTAAAACTGTACTTTCCTAAAATTGTTGATAGAGGGCGCTAAAACACAACACATCACATCGAACACATTTTCAAAATGTGAAAAATACCACGTCGTCAAGGCGTACTAAGGCGATTTTTGTAAATTTGTCAATTAACAGTGGGGACAAAAACGTTGATCTCTTTGATCCCAAACATTGGTTTCACAGTTAATTCATAAATTATTCATTATATTTTTTAATTATAAAATTGTATTTTATACAAATTGCTTTATTAAATGTAAACACTTATAACTATAACACTTAAAACTATATAATTTTAACATCAACTAAGTTTTTTAAAATTCAGTTGGAATATGCTTGATATCTTTGTGAAGGCTGTGTATCCTCAGCTCTAAAGACACAAGAGCACTTTGTTCATTTATTTAAGACAGAAAAGCATCTTTAGAAATTCTAAGGCTTAACACCTAAGCAGGATGACTTTTATTAACTTTCTGAAGCAAAATACGAGCTTAAACCAACTCCGGCGCAATCATCTCTCAAAACTCCAGGGCTGAAATCAACAATCTCAGTGACTTTTCACCAAATCTCTTAGAGAGGGTCATCCCCCAGAGCCGGCTGAGAAATGGGAGTCCCTGCTGTGATTGACGTTTCGAAAGAAGTCTGTCCAGATGGAGAGGTGTGAGAAAGTCTCTCAGCAAAAGAGCCTGAGGGGGGAGGAACTGCTGAGTCACATGAGCTTCTTTGTTTGGCTTGCAGCAGCTGATATGTACAAACACAGGCACATGGCCGGAGCGTGGGACTGTTGCGGAGCTCATCCACCTAAACAAACAATGCAGAAAATCAGCAGGCACCTTAGAAATTAATGACATTTCAGCAACTAAATGAGTTTAAGAAAACGAGGGCTCCCACCAATCCTCGTTCTTTTCTATAAACCATGTCTGACTGACACGGGGTCACGGATGCAGCCAGCTATATATATTATAATAACGGTTTATATATATATACACGGTTATATATATATTATAATAAACCCACAGATCTGACCCAGTCTGACTAAAATTAGGTGCCATTATTCATGAGGCATTACCCATATCCCCAGACTACTGAGATAGACACTAATCAGCCTTTTTCCAGGCTGATGTTTTTGCTGAAGTGGTCTGCAATGTATTTGTTCACATTGGGAGGGGGAGAACAAGCTTTGGACTCTCTTTGCCTTGTCTCTCTCTCTTTCTCTTGTGCACTCTCTCTCCTTTTATCTCCTTGATGTGAACAACTGATGACCCTGGAATGCATGAACCCCCGGGGATTAGGGTTTGCATGAGTCTATGGGTATGGAACACTGCCATCTGCCACCGGGCACATTCATATACTCGGCATAAGGCCACATCGTTTGTTGATTTAAATGGAGAACTTAACTTTCCCAGGACAGTATGACCCTAACACCCCCACCTCCCGTGTGATACTGTCTGTAAGCGAGCAGGCCAGGCAAAAGAATGAGGCATAGATGAAGGGATTCTTGTTACTACGTGATGATGGATCTCCTCTTCACAATATGTCAGTGTGTCTGTGGCCACGGTGGGACTCTGAGGGTGTGGGACCATCCTGCAGTTGATTAACCGAATGATAATGATTTTGAGAACGGTTAAAATAGTATCATCTGGGCCGTTGGAGCTTCAGACACAAAGTCAGGGTATTTTTGCATTGTTGTGACAGATGCAAAGGAGGTTCTTCATACCATCAGGTCTTAATGGTAAAGCTTAACATACAATGTGTCCAAATAACTCATTTAAATACAGGCATTACCAGAGTAATTTTATTACTGAACTATATTTTTCAGCACTGTGATAGTCCAAGTTTAAACAGTCCATGTGCAGTATTTTAATTTTCTTTAAGCCATTGGCTACTTTTTGTTGGCTTGTAGTTTGGAAACCCTTTGTTTTAAAGTTAAAAATCCTGTTTGGTTTAAAAATACAGAATGTTGTTGCTAGATAATCATGCTTAATTGTTGAATTTAAATGTCACATTTTATGTAAAACAAATTATATTTTTTTACAAATTATTTTTAAATCAGTCAGCCAGTGCAAACCCCAGCAAAGTCATTTAATACACTAAAAGGCATTTACTATACATTAACACGCATTAGATGCTTCACGTGAATGAGATATTTTAATATCTCAGTGTGGATGTGTGCTGATAATCAGTTGCTAAACACATCACTATCACAACACACTCAACAACAGAAGAACAATTTGACACCTGGGCTTTGTTTAGTGCCATCTCTCCACTCAGCGCTGCTTCATTTATCATATGCTGTCATAGATTCTCTTCTATAGCATGACAGACATCACTACTGTTTTCTCTTCCACTTTATTAAATGAGAAGGTCAAGAACACATGGTTTGGCTCTGGCCTGATCTCACATTCACAATAACATCTGACATTCTGGGCCAGAATCTGTCTAATTCTCATTTAGTGGAACGAGACACGTATAGCCGATAACGCTCCGCCTTTGAAGAGTGTTGCGTGAGGGGCATCTTAAAGGGGATTAAACCGTGACAGGCAGAAGTGTCTTGCTGTCGTGTTGTGCCTGCTTTAAGAACGACAACATGGCAACAGGGGTGATGGCCAGGCCCACATCTGCACCTACATTCCAATAAAGCTCTGCGGAATTGCAATACCTCCTTTTAACAAAGTTCTATTTAGTTACAGATATTTGTTTATTTTATATTTTGACCATGGTTTCAGCTTCCATTAGTAACATAGTTCTATATAGCTTTATTGAACTTATTTAATCATAATTAAAGCTGGAATCCGTAACTATTTTGGGTACATAACAGATCAGTGTTCAAAACGGTCTCCTTTCCTTTCCCCAATTTGCAAAAATAAGCGTATAGTAGTGATTTATAGTGTTATTATTATTTATAGTGTTTTATTTGAATTATCAGTTCCAATTTCCTAGGAAATGTCAATTTGGCTTCATTTGACCAAGAAAGTACCCATTTTATGCAATTCTGTGTTTCAAACAGAGATGGCGATAAAGAGGCAGAAATTATGGATTGCTGTTTTGAGAAGTGTTTTTTTGCACTTCTGTTTGGTGATGCTGGTGGTACAAAAATGTAACACTTTAATTTTTAAATCTATTTTGCAGGTTTTGTCCCAAATGTGACAAACGTGCCAATTTCGTCTCAGCCTGGTAATTTGGAGGCGACACGTTGACAGCCCCATTTCCAGCTGTGTTTGTTCTTGCCCAGCACCACCGTTTTAATAAAATGTGCCAAATGAACACTCTAAAGGTGCCATAACCATATGGCCAGAATGATGGCAGTTTATATGAACCAGGATTTCTTTAGTCAGAACGGAGGCTGGGAGTTTGTCCCAATAAATGCTTTCTCACCTCTTCAGTTTGTGTTAGTGTGCAAAGACACACTCCTGAAAGTGGCGCATCCCAACATCCCAGAACTCCACCATCTGTCACAGATGCTCATCAACCGCATTTCCCACATTTCCAACAACAGCTTTATGAATGCAACATCAAAACAGGCTTTGACAACATTAACATGTTTACATTAAGCCCTGTATAATGGTATTATTTCAATACTGATATGAATGGATGTTAGATCAGAGTCCCCACGCCAAGACAATAATTAGAATCCAGCCCCGGATGCCAGATCCCGCCAGAAATATCAGTTCTGCTGGTAACAGAACAACTCGTCAGCAGACCTGTCGATATCCAAACCCTGTTAAGCAAGTCGTCTGGTATTTAAAATACCCAAAACTAGTGTTAAACAGTCTTCTGTCAGTCAAGAAGTTGACTAATGAAAGCCAGAGAAGAGCAGAAGCAAGAGACGAAGTTTCTTAGTTTCTTAGTCTCAATGTTTACACATCGTCTGAAGAAAACAATTCAGCAATGATATATCAAACTGGTTCATGACAACATCCCATAAAACCTTGGGTTTCCATAAACATTCTCTCTTATCAGAGTTTATACAGACCAAACAATTAATGAAACATCACAATCATGAGACTGAACAATAATGAAAACGCATAAGCAAGCAAAATAATAAGAAATATAAAGCAGAAAAATATAATAAAAAGATAAATGAATAAATGATAAAATACTTAAATGATATAATGATAAATGATCAAATAATCAAATGATTAATGATGATGATCATTAATGATGACTAAATAATTATTTTTAAATGATTATAAATAATTATGTGAATAAATTATTATAAATGAATTAAAAACAACAAATACAAATCAAAACACAACACAAACAATTTGCGTGTGAGGATCGAAGGATCCTTCAGGGATATATGTGGAGACATAAATCACTGGCCTGTGGCCCAATATCCACAGCCTGGGAAACACCAGACATGGCAGGAGGAGTTAAAAGAGGGGGAGGGACATTTCTCAAGTCATAAGCCTCAGTGAGAAATCTTTCACTCATTTCCATTCCTGTTGTTATTGTATTGTTGTTTTTCTGTTTCTTGCCTTTTGTGTAAAAGGAGTTGCTGAAATTTCTCAGATTTGTAAACTGTCTGTCCAAACCACTTAAAATGCAAGTAAAAGCAAAACATTGACTGTAAGAAGAAAGGTTTAGACAATAATCTTCTGCTGACTCCACAGGCTTGCTCTAAAGCACTTCTTTTCAGCTGACACTGGACATCAAGAATCAACCCAACACAGTACACTTGTAACCCACATATAATGTCATCTGGGTCAAATATTCTTTCACTTTTTAATTTTGTTCATGTTTTTTGTGTATCTGATTAATTTAATGTCTAAGTGATTTTTGGTGACTTTTTGCTGAATTTTCACTAAAATACCATAGAGATTATACTGATATCACAGCCTTTGACATCAGCAGCAAAAGATATGAGAAGGATTTTGGCCGTTCTTTTAAACGTTGATAAATCTGTTTTGCAACTTTAAATGCTTGATTATATGGTTAGTTGCATTTTAGTATTTGCATTTTGCATGTTTTTTCTCTCTTGTCTGTGACCCTATTAGAACAAACCTGTGACCTGTTTTTAACCAGTTGAGACTATTGACATGAAGAGCCTAAAGAATTTAAAAAATAAATCTAATAACCTCCATCCATCTTCCTTTTACTATTGAAGGACTTCGCACCCATCACAATGTGCTGACATTAAATTAGTCTTTCAAAATTTGGAATGAATTGATTAAGTTACTCTGAATAATGAACTGCCAAAATATTCTTAACTCTGCACAAAAATAACATATGGCAACTTTTAGTAGAAAAAAATGTTTAAAATCTTCCTGAGGCTTTGAAGAAGATCATGGAAATTATTTAAGCCTTATGTAGTTTAAATACTTGGGCAGTTTGAGGGGAGACTTGAACGTGAAAAGTTATGTTGTTAGAGTGTTGCTATGTGGGTACTAAGGTCTTCTACATGAACGCAGAAGTGCTAGTAACTGTTTTCTAAAGAATTCTTAATTGATGGATAGATTTGTTGATGTTTGACACCAATTTTGATTTTTTTAAATATTAACATTCTGAGACAGTCTATGAATGTTCCATCAATGTAATTCTGTAGGAGATTTGATCATGTAATTGCCAGAAAAAAACGGAAGAAACAGGATGTAAGTAGCATAAAAGCTCCAGGAGAAGTTGCAGTCTTTATACACATTGAGAAAACCCAAACCAAAGTTTATACAGTAACAGTATCACAGCTTTGTCAAGCCAACATGATAATATGCTTCAATTGGGAAATTGCTGAAGGAACCTAATCTATATTAACATAATAAAAACAGAAATGTGTCCAAACATCAAATTACTGCATGTAAGTCTAAACTGCTGTTAAATCAAAAATAAGCAGTATGAGTTTCTGCTGTTGAAACAGACAGGAAGACTGCCCCTGGTGCTTAAAGTATATCACTGCTGCTAACCACAAAAAACCCTCATGCCAAGCCCCATCACACCACAGAGATGTGAAAAGGGCTGATTTAACAAAACACAAGTGATAAAAACTGCCAGTTTTCAACTTAAGTTGTTCCGAAAATGTTTAGAGCAGCATAATTTGCTGCATTCACAAAGCATTCATTGATATTAAAAAATGAGGAGGTAATAATTCAACTAATGCTGGACACAGATGTATCTGGCTTACTTGGTTTTTAGCTAGTAACATTTACCAGCAGTGAGATTGATGCAAATAAGTGAAATTTAGCTTGTTAAAAATATTGAAAACACGTTATGTATTAAGAACAAACAATTGAGAATCTGTCAAAAAGTGGATTAAGTAAGAAATATAAACACATTATTCCCTTACAAAAAGCGTTATCATAGTATAATGATGGTATTATTTATAAGTATCACAGTATTTACTAGGATTACTTTYAAGATAGTCCCATATCAAACTTTGTTAAAATCACAGTATGGGCAAAGTTTTTTACTCTGGCCTTTGATATGGGCACTATAAATTCCTAAGAACACGTTTATTTCTAGGAATGTTGTGTAGTATAATAATAAAAAGGAATTGTTATGAAGTATAATAAAAAGAGAAAGAAAATACTGAACTGTAAACTGCAGCTGCATGTTGTGCTCATTCTGTCTTTTAAACAGTAGTAACGGTTAGTTGCTAATTCTATTCAAACTTTTGCAGAAGACTCTTTGATCTATAGCCATCCCGTAAACACACAGACACAAACACCTTTATCTCATTATCATCTGTACTAAGCTACTTTCTATTCGTCATTCCTATTTAACACATTGGCTTAAAGAGTCCCAGTAGGTAGCTGATAAACTCTACACGCACAGACACGCTGAGACACAGGGGCTGTCAGTATAGTGTGAAACTAGAGCTCTGAGCGTCTCTTCTAATGGCACATTTCACTGTCTGCAGTACAGAGGATAAACCCAAAGCACTCGTGTTGACACACTGGTGCTAGCTCTTTTAGCTGAATATCCTGCCTAAATATCTATGAGTCTGACTGAATCTCTCAGTACAACAACCTTCATAAGCCACTACACTTACAGTTATAATGTCCATGAGTTAGCACAAGTCATTAACTTTTTTGATTAAAATTTCAAATTCCTACTTCTGAAATTCTTAACTGGAAAATATTATGGAAATATAAATGGGTGTTATCTATAATCAAGACAACATCATATGAAAGTAGCTTTAATTGATACATTAATATCAAAGCACAATAAATTAACTGCCAGAATACATTTCAAACAACTTAAAATAAGTTCATTGTAGATTTTGAAGTAATCTCTATTTCTGAAAGTTTCTCGGAGTGCTTTCATCACATTCAGTGTTCTTAGAGACAGTTTAAGTTTTTCTTTTTCAGAAAACGCTCTTCATTTGAGACATGTACTTCAGAGCTAATAAATAGATATTTCTGATATCAGCTCCAGATCAATAGATGTCTTTATTGAACCTCTATTAAACCTATACAGGCCTATAACAGATCAATATATAACACATCAATAAGACAGAATAACTAATTTTCCCTTCTGCCTTTCTGTTTGATTTTTGCCTCTGCAATAAATCTTGGTAATCTTAGTAATTACATCAATCCCAGTGGATTTATCTACACTTCTTTCTTCTTCTATCTACATAGAAGTGTGTGATTATGGTGTGATTGTGACAATATACAAAGTCTCTGTGCTCAGGGAGGAGCTTTGCAAACCCTCATAACATCTTACTGCTGGCTGTAAGTTTACTTAATTACATGATATTACAGAGTGCACAAATCCAAGTCTCGCTTTTATGACTCCATCTCAAAGATGCACAAGAATGTCACAAATCATTTAAACAAAGTCACTAGAGCTTCTCACAAGATGGAATAAAAATTGTTTAGCAAATAACACTTTTATTCATTTAGATTTGTCACAGTACACTGAATATGAAGGGACAGAATAAAATTACATCATACTTTAAAGTAGCATCATGTCTGGGGTTGTGACATACGTTTTTCTCATAGAATTTTAGGTGACAAAGCAGTACATGCCACCAATAGAGGGCGCATTACATTAGTGGCCACGGTCAAAGCTTTACTATCAGTACTACTCTCATTGATTCAGTCCATTCATCCACATGACTTTTCCACATGCATAAAGATACATGAGGCATGAAGGGCTGTTTAGTGAACCTTTCTGTGTCTTTACATGCCATGAGGCTGTGCATTATGTAGCCGTCGGCTATGGTGTAAAATTGAATTACCTGTTACAATGCATGCTATAGACTGCAATCAGGATGGCTTTCTTTCCCACAGCGTGCCATGGGGAGGGGTGTCAAGGGTAGAAAGCAGACACCAGCTTGTGGGAAAGAGATATAATTCAATCAGATCACAAAATGGGCAAGACCCGTTTTGTTCTGTCATGGAGTGCTGCGTAGAATTCAAAGTAGCTGGTGTGTTAGTTAAAAAGAATCAAAAGGCAGATGGATACACTCATTAGGTTAGCACATTCTAACCAAGTTCAAGTTAACAAATGCACATCAATAACACAACAGCCCAGTTCTTTTGTTGTAAATATGCATCAAAGCAAAATACTTTCAAAGCATTAAAACAAACAAAATGACTGTAGAATTTTTTTTTTTTTTTTTTGGAAAACTAAGACAAATTCTGTTTTTTTTTTAAGACAATTTTTTTTTTTTCTCCAGAAAGCACCGTGGTATTAGCGTGTTTTTTTGGGACATGGTAAAATGATCTGATAAATAAATATTGTAATCATTTGTTGACATGCTTTTACTGGTAATGCCATTCATATATATATATAGACACGTCCTGTGGTGATACCATGTTTTTGGACATTTACTACAGTATTATTATATACTACGGTATAGAATTACCTTGACATAATATAAAATACCACAATATATAAATATAAAGTAATCAATCAGTGCCATGGTATGTAGCAAAGTAAAGAAATTCAGATGGCATCTCTGGTACCATGGTACCCCACAGTACTTTAATAAAAAGGAAAATCCTTTATTTAAAAAATAAAAGAAAAAAGAAAGAAAAAAAAAACACCCTGTTTCTTTTCAGACCTTTAAACCTGAGAGACAGAGATGTGCCACAGCAGGAGACCTTGTTAGGAAAACATTTCCTCTGTCCTTCTCACCATCGGCTTCTGCTGTCTTATCAGCCGCTTACATGGCTAATTATTAGCTCATTATTAGAGCTCCCTGAAGCATCACTTTCCTGCAGTGGTCTGAGTGACAGAGTTATCAGTGAGGGAAAAGGTGGAGTCCAGGAGTCAGGATGGTCAGTTTCTAAAAGCAGCTGGTAATCAAGTGATTTGAGATAACTCTGTGCTAATGCTTCCTCTTTGACAACATCTCAGACTGTGCTATCTGCCTCACCAGGCCTGTGATGTTTCATTTAAAGGATATGTTTTTTTGTAAACCTCTGACAGTTAAAGCCATAGTTCACCCAAAAATGCTAATTTACTAATACTCACTTACTTGCTCAGAAAACGTTATTCTTTGGAACATAAAAGGAGATAATGTTAATGAATGTTTGGTACAGTGGATTCTACACAATGACGGTATAAAGAGTCATTTTAACTTAACCCAGGAGTTTTATCAAAAAAAAGTATGTAAGGCTCACTGGGGTTTTGGTAAAAAAAAGATATTTAGGCAATTTCACATTAAAATAATGACTAAAATCATCACTTCACAACCATTTAGAGCAGAGACCTTCTCTGTTTGTTCATTGAAATACCATTCCATGTAAATATGGTCATATTTTAATGTACAGTTCAGCTACCCCTCTGTAAATACAGTTAGTTACACAACAAGCAGAATCAGACCTTTATTTAAAAAAAAACTATTAAAATATCAATTATGGTCTGAATCAACTGATCTGAACTCATTTACAATCACTACAGTTAATAAAAACACAAAATACACTCACTTTTATAACTTAGCCAAAATGTAGTAATGAGTGGCACCATTTCATTAAACATTTTGTAATAAACAGTAGACATAAAATTTTGTGCATGAGCTAAAACAAATTAGAGTTTTTAATTGAAGAGTTGTATTCGCCATACACTATTACAGTGTTATTTTACATTTTTAATTACTATTTGCTACTGTCAAATTATATTAGTAGTGCCACTTCTTTTATCTAGTTACTCCACAACACAAGTACCACAGTATCACAATAGTGCCACAATAGTTTTTGTAAGGGTGGATTCATATGATAAGCAGGAAGCCAGGAAGGATGGAAGCTAGCCTCCATTAGCCATCTGACTCTCCAGTCAGCACGGTATGAGATATGATGTCATTGTAAGTGAATGCTCAGGTTCTTGTGTCTGTATGACAGATCACTGGCTTTTCCCCAGGTGCATGTGAGGTGATGGGCCATTTGTATTTAGACCCTGGGTAAGGTGAGAATGGAGCTCATTCACACCTTGTGGGCAGCAAGGGTTCTGAGAACATTTCCCCAACTCACCCTTAGGGTAAATAAAACATTATGGTCTAGTGTCACACCCTAAACCCTCTTCATTCCAAAGCAAACACTGGTGAATCTCATCAGACCTGTCAAAAACAGACCTCGGTCATATTTCAGCCCGATAAAAAAGACAACTAAATTAAACACTGAAAAAAATTAGGCAAGTTTTGGCACTATTATAATGTTTTCACAAAAATTAAGCACTAAACAAATTCTCATTACTGTAATGAAAATGGACAAAAATAGGCTTTGAGAAGGTCAAGAGGCATTTATTTGTCATTTGCACAATTCACACTGGAAACTGGGCATTGAAATTCTTGTGATGTGGTTCAGATTTTACAGGACCAACACAACCATTTTCAATTTAAGTCTTAGAAGTCTCAGTGTCTGAAGTAACACTGATAAAGTGACAATAGTAAGTCTTACAGATGAAGGACAGCTGGACAGCTGCAGTTTGATAGCTTGAAGACAGAAGCTTGATTTTATTTATTTATTAAGTATAGCATCTTATGTTTGATTTAGGGGTGAAATGTAATCCGGACATGTTTCAATGCAATTCAGCCACTTCTTATTTCATAACCATAAGACCATTTTCATTCAGTGTTCCTGTAGCTTAACTGGTAGAGCATTGCGTTAGCAGCGCAAAGGTTGTGGGTTTGATCCCAGGGAGTACAAGTACTGATAAAAAAATGTATACCTTATTCATTGTAAGTCACTTTGGATAAAAGCGTCTGCCAAATGAGTAAATGTAAATACATGTGGTCAATTTCTGACTAGCAATGGTGCCTCACAACATCACATCACTGCTAAATGACCACAATTTGCTCCTAAAATGCTCTTACACTTTGGCTGCTGTGGATTTATTATCACCTGTCTGTTTAATTAGAGCTGGTATTAGGGGGATTTACAGAATAACGCACCTCCTCAGGAAAGCTGGATGACCAGGCCTCATTCAAACCACCATTTGACACACTTCTGTGAAGAGGAAGTTGTCATTTATCAAAGCGAAAGCCATTATTTCACTTACCTGTCTACAAAGCAGGGGGTCTATTTTACTGCTCAGTTACCCACCTTTGTAGCAGATACACTTCTTCGTAATCCTCCAGGGCTGGTCTTACTCCATCTGAGAAGGACATATGTTATGGCATGGAAATAGGTAGGGGAATGTGGGAGAACTCTGGTTTCAATATTTTAACTCCACAGAGACAGTTATGCCCTGTGAAAGATCAGAACATCCTGGGTCACAGCATGGAGAATCAGTGCTTCTTCCTAAGTCAGATGTCTGTTGGTGGAGACCTCCTGAATGCCCTTAGCAAGGGATTTAGAAAGACATGAATTTCTGTGTAGGCACGTACCTTGAAGTCTTGGCTGCTAAGAACTATAACATTTCCAAATGTTACTTCATAGTTATTGAGATGCAGTTTTTGTGACAATTTGCACATATGAAGAATGGGCCTCCATTCTTCATTTCCATACACCCATCCATACAATCTGGCCTAAAAGGTGCCAAAGCTATTAGAGTGAAAACCTATTCCAGATTACAAATTTAAAGCAAGAAAGTGTTGGATCTTTTGAAGTGACAGGGGTGGCTGTTTATCTGTCCTCTGGTGAGATGTCTGCCCTTGTTTTGATTTAGAAGGCCAAAAATGTGCAACTGAAATTAGCATGACTGTTGAAGAAAGACAAATTAATCTCTGGTCAGCCTTTGGACTCACACTTTCCACTCTCACCCCTTCCTATATGCACCTCCGTTCCCTTAGGATCAAGGCAACACTTTCTATTCAAGCCAGAGCCATAGAAGCTCAGTATGTAAAACATGAACAATGCCAATGTGGCATCCAAGCTATTTACTACAACCAAGCACAGGATCAAAGGGCAAAAGTGTTAAAAAACAGCCATGACTTCCACCATGATGGACGCAAAAGTAATCACCTGAGATCCAGATTCACTTCTTCAGTGATTGGCCAAAGGCGTCAACGTGACCCCTGCTCCCATGCGTTCACCCTGGCCTTCATGCATGCAATTGACATAACATCAGAGTAAGAGCATGACTGTTTAAATTGCCATCTGTGAGGAATTAAAGCCTTCACAGCTAAGTTTCACTAAGCCAAGTGTGGTGATAAGTTTCCATTGGGGGGTGGGGGTCATGGGGTTGGGGAGGCACAGGGGAATGAAAAGGGTGGGAAAACAAATTTTGGGCATTAACATGCTGGTTTATCCTGCTGGCTTTCGAAACACACATGTAATTTGCAGTTATTGAACTCCACCGGTACAACCATGACTCAGCCCAGGAGGGGGTGACTCCTGAGCTAACTTCAAAGCCAGATGTTACGGAGGGTCTGTCTCACAGCGCTCTGGCAAAGCTGCTTAAGATCTGCTAAATAATCACAGGGCTTGTCGGACCTGTGACAGCTTCAGCACCCTCCAGATGTCGCAATGGACATGGTATATGGTGCACAAATACAACTTCCTATCAGTCCAGAAACATTCTTCTGAGAAACATAATAAGAGGTAACAGTTGAGAAAAGAGACCACCAATTCCTATTTTGAATTGCATAAATCTTTGGCAGATGAAAGCACCGGGATTTTATCATGCGCTCCATGTCATTATGGTAATGGGGCTTCAGGGTAGGAGAGAGGTCACATTCCAAGTCTTAGTCATTTCTTTTTGTTGCAAAAAAATAGTTTTTTTTTATAAGATTTCTATTTAAATAAACTTTGATTTTCTACATGGTTAGAAACTAGATATTTTTATAAGAAAAAGGGAAATTGGAACATGCACGTGACTCTATAAGCTGTATGTTTGCTTTGGGAGTGGTACATTGTGAGTGTTGACTGGGCTGTTTTTGGGCTAGTTTTGGTCATTGTGCTGTTTTTGTCACACAGAACTGGCAACACTGCTTGTATGTCAGTGAAAATATTTTGAATGTGTGTAAAGTCTGAGCCCCCCAATAATTAAATATGCTAAAAACATTTTCTGCTTTCACTGCACACATCAGAAAGTTTTAGTTTTTTTAAGAAAACATAAGCTTATCACACTTTATAATTTTAATTTCTACAATGTCCTATTGACCCAAGCAGTTAAACACAAAATGTTGGTAATTAGGTGTTCATATGCATAGCAATGTTAGCTAGTCAACAGCGATATGCTCAGAATCCATGAGCATGGGGGGCAGGAAATTTAGTGCCTGTTTATAAAACAGAACCACTACGTAAACAATTTTCTGCAAAAAAACAATCTTTAAACAGTAATGCTTATTTAAAACTACAGGGTTTGAGGCTGTTCCAGCATCGTTAGGAACAAAGCTTTCCAAAATGTCAAGAGGGGTGTTACTGAGAAATGGTAATAAGAGGCTGTCCAAACCTCCACACTGTTTTTTTCTTACTTCCAGCTTTTTATTGTCCTTTATTGCTCCACTGGTTACCCCAAGAGTCTCGCATTGAAATCTCTTTGACTCATCACCAACAAAGTTGCTCAAATGTTGGGGAAAAGTCAAAGTGGTCTAGATGTGTTTGTTAGGGCCTTGTGGATGCTGGGGAAGGGCTGACCACCACACGCAATCTCTGGGGTTTGTTCCTGTTCCTTTGTTTCACGAGATGAGGTTTTGCAGCAGCGACGGGACGCTTAGACTCCAGAAAATCACAACTGAGCTAAATTTAATGCTCCGTTTGTCTGGGGATGCATATGTGTCGTTTTGGCAGCTTTTTTTAGAGAATTGGAAGACTGTTTCCCTAAAGGGAAAAATAAAACCAGGAGGGAAAAAAGTTTCCCTGGAGTATAAAAACAGGCTGTCATGCACTACTACTGTTTGTGCATCATGTTTCCATTTGACTGAATACATATGTGTGTACCAGAGAGATCTGGGATGGATCTTATATATTAAATGGAAGAAAAAGCATGTGGCCATTATTAATAATAAAAAATGTTTACCGTCTACTACTTCTAACTAGAGCAGCCTTACAGTCTTAACCATACTAGAGACCTATGTGATTCAAAATTTGTAAAGATTTTATTATAAATGTAATTGTAAATGTAAATTTTTAACAACTAATAGTTCAGAATTTCTACAATTTCTTTGTATTTAGTATGTTCCACATTTATTTTAATGGCAGGATGCATTTAAGCTACAAGCTTAAACATCCTAAAACCTAAATAAATAAATAATAAAAATCCCACATTTTCAGTGTGGTTTCAGATGGATACCACCACACATGTGTGGGACCAATAAAAAAAGCTTTCAGAACATTTAACATTTCAAAACAACATTTTATTTTTTGGAATTAAATATAGGAAAAGAAAGGATGGAAAGAAGGGGGGACTGACACAATCGCAAATGCCAGAATTGAACTGTTCAAGGGATCTAACAGAACAGCAAATAGGTTTTACTTTATATAGAGTTACTTGACATGAGTCAAATGGCTACTAGTACATTTTGTGCAATAAAAAAAAATGTCATTCATTCAGTAATGAGCTTTCCATTGTGAAACCCAGTGAGAAAGAAGCTGACAGGAAGTGGCCACCCTTCCCTCTCTGCACTTCCACTTGTTCTCTCCATCCCCCTTTTAACCTCTGCTTGACCACCTGATGTGCAGCATTTTTGAAACGCTATGGTTACGACACACATCAGGTCAGATAAAAAACCCAAAAGTACTAGAGGTGAAATTAAAGCACAGCTGTCTGCATTGCCATTATGGCTGAGCAATAAATGTTAATACATAGAGACAACTATAAGTGAGCCACTAGTAGACTTACTGAGCATCCCAACAAAGCCACACATCCATCCATTTATATTTGTAACCTCTGAAAAAGATATAATTCTTTTCCCCTATTGAATAGCCCTAATTGATACGGCAGTTTACACTAGTACGATTAGTACATTCCCAGGTTAGATTATCCTGTCCTACTTTACCATGTATCACATCAGCACAGAAAACCATTGAAGTCCAACCGCTGAGTCCTGATTACAGATAATCTTTTGAAAACATTTCCCAATACAGGCTCAAATTTACTATTACAGTTCCAATTACAACAGGTCCACCAACACAGTCGTATGTGTGTTTCACTTCCTTACACAACCCCTTCTGCTGTATCAGAGGTAAAAGGTTAATTGAGGTTCTGTTTCAGTGGTCACTAACTTTTTCTCAGCTCTTTTATGTGGCTTTGCTTCTGCTCCTCCTCACAGGGTGGTGGCGGTTATGCATAGTGACATGAGACACCATCGGTGTCTGTGCTGCAGACAGTAGCACTACAAAGAGACACTCATTGAGGAGTGATTTCTTTTCAACTGTGGGCCGTTGGTCTATCCACCTGGGACTCATGGTAGTAGAAAGTGATGTCATAAAATTCAGTCAGTAGCAGCACAGATGCTGAACGGTCTTAAATGAGTTGTTGTTGTGGGATAGACGGTTTGTGGATCAAATTTTTGGTGGGATCTTGTATAGTAAGCCAGTCACTCTGATAATGACTGGATAGCTGTACATTATTCTGTCAAATAAATCAATAAATGGATATGAAATAGCCCAGGCATGCAGGAAATAGATTGAAAAAATTTAGCAGTATGGAATCACATACTCTGAAGTACTTAATGGCTGTGCTTATATCATATCAGCTTTCCTTCTTGTAAAAACACAAAAAGAAGGTGCACTCTTTTTTTCCTAGAAGTGTGACTGTTCTTAAACTTTCCTGTGATCACCAACAAAGTCGCACATGGATCCATTTTACCGACACAACTGTTGCCATAGAAACAAATCATTTCTGAGTATGAAAACGCGTATGAAGAGTGTAATCTCCAAGCTAACGTTACACCATAACGGTAACTCCAACAAATGTGAATGCAGGGACAATAAAACATGGAATAAAATCATGGTGCATGCCAATATAAAATGTATATGCTTCTAATCTGCTCACCTTGAAAAGAATGGATGTTTGTTTGGGGCCTCACTTGTTGCTAAGTTTCACTATAGGCTCAAGGGGGTTCAGCTAAATCAGATCAGCATACACAGGTCAACAACAACAAACCTTTATGTGACCCTGTTGGACATGAAACACGTTCCTCTGCACACACATGAAGGGTGGAAAAGAAAACTCTTGCGGGAAACGTTTCCAGGGCCTGGCCGCTGAATGGCCCAATCAACGTGGCAAAAGGATCACTTCATCAGTCGAAACGAACAGATGGTGGATGTGCAACAGGCAACATATGTTCCAATGAGCTGAGGCCATTACTACAGATGGAGGGTGGGAAGGAGGCAGGCTCTGAAACATAACCTGACATTTCCTCCTCATTTGGCACTGCATTGTTACGTATCACAAAGAGAGATTAGCCCGAAGCAGTGAATAGCAGCACAAAATCTTTTTAAAGGCAAATTACTAAGAGTCTCTCACATTTCTCTACAACTTTAACCAGACTTGGATGGGCCATATTTCATGCAGTGGGCCGGGACAGAGGAGGGCCGCACTTTTCATTCTGACTGATATACAGCTGTCTTGCTGCCTTTGGAAGAACTTTATTCCATTTCTAAAGAGGCAGTATAAGTTTTACAACATTGGTTTCAAATGCCTCCATATACAACAACAAGTCACTGCAGCAAAGTGATGCAGCTACAACTGCAGGATGGACTTGGCAGGATGAACTGCCAAGCTTATAGTCAACATGAAATCAGAAAACCTGATTCGCTTTCTTAAAGGAACAGTTCCCCCAAAAAGTTTGACATTATGTACCCAACCTCATGTCATTCCAAACCTGTATATTCCAAATTTTCTAAAGTCATACAGTAACACTCTTTGACAGGAACAGACCACAATTTAAAGCTGCAATCGGTATTTCACTTTTCTTCGTCACTCTTCATTATAATTATGTACCATCTCATTTGCAATCATGTTTAGATGTCTTAGACGCCTTCCCATTTTAATTATGCAAGGTGGAAAATGACAATTTAGAGAGGCTGAATCTCTTTTAATACTGAACTAAATTTCGGTTTCCTACAGTTGCCATTACCATGGTAACAGCAGGTTCTCTGATTGGTGAAGCTCTCTTCGGGATTATAGATACTATAGTTCTTTATTTGGAATTTGGTTAATAACATGATTTACTTACAATAAATCACAATGACTTGGCTCCAAAATAAACATATACCATCACTTCATCTAAGTAGATTTATCTCATAATGATTGTGGCTTTTATTTAACTTTAGCAATGTTTTAAACATGCATATTCTTTCCCATTAATATATAAACTAACTATTTCTAAAATGTTCTAATATCTTTAAGTCTGTAAGCACAAGGGATTCATGGAGCTTTGTCTGTAGTGAAAAAATACAAACAACCCCAGGCGCAACAACAACCCCAGAGTTATTTTTTCAGTAGTTGTCTATTTTTCTTTTGTCGGTTTGTATCTTGGTGTGAGTCCACGTACAATTACGGCAAAAGCAAATCTGGGGCCAGTTTCTGAATTTAACAGTCCACTATTCATAGATCTGCCATAAATATCAGTGGCTACATATGTATCCATTATACTTAGTATTTTTAGAATCATGCAAATTTAAAGCAGGGGTCTCAAAAGAGAGATAATTCCCCACACCAAATCATAACACACCACCATACCTATGTTACCATGTTACTGATATAGTTGACTGCTGTTTTTTAGGTCAGGAAGCAATTACAGTTCTTCCGAGACAGTGACAGTGGGTAATTTTTAACTACAGAACCACTTTGTTTTGACTCAGGAACCCATAGTCATGTCATGGGAGGGTGGTTATTATATAAAAATGATTCAATCTATAATTATCATCATTACCAACATCATCATCAAGCAAATATCTTTATGTCCTCATGGTGTCTGATTACATTATAATTATCATGAGAACACACTAGGTTTGTTTTGGGATTAATAGTTGCAGAGCCAGAATGTGAATTGTGGGGGGTTAGTACCACCTCAATTAAGTGTTTAAACTCCAACCCCCCACAGGAAGTCACAACAAAGGATTGGGGGTGTCCTAAGCGGTTAGCATTATACACATTACATGATGACTTGCTATAGCATTTTCAAACATTTCAGTAACCACGGAGTTTAAATTTCCAAAAACATATTTTCCCTGGCACCAAAATTTTGTCAGTGCTCTTTCACTGTAGCTTGTAAGAACCAAACAACTACTATACTATAGCAACAGTATGCTGCTCAACTAGTTTCCAAGAAGATCAGTATGGCACGGTATATTGACAACTTGATTTATATAATGTAAGTCATTTTATAAAACACCTATAAACCAAAACTTTTTTAGTTCGAAGAACCTTGAATGTCACATCCATATGGCTTCAGTTTTTTGGGGGGGTTCCAAAAGAACTTGCCCACAGTCTCTCATATCCATTACAGCCCAGAGCCTCTTTCCCCAATCCAGACCCCAAACCCAAAACAGCAGCCCTGACTGCCCTCACTCCCATGAGGAGAAAGAGAATATGTACATATACGAGAGAGAAAAAGTGGCAGATAATTGTTGGCTCCAACATGCCTGCTGTTTTGCCATTCAGCTTTCTCGTGCTCTGTGAAGGAAACAGCAATGACAGGGTGCCAAAGTCTGGCTTCTTGCCGCAGCTTATGTTCAAACCTCCACCCCACACCGCCTGCTGCAACAAACGCTGTGTTCCCTATTGAGGCTGCAGAGACAACTGCCTCCCACCCTTAATCGGCTCGCTAGCGAATCACCCTCACGCTAACTCCAGTGTCAGCTCACGGAGCTGTGACCGCACGACCATGAGAATGGAGGCTATATTTACCGTTAGCACACACATTTTAGACATAAGCTATAATTAAACAGATGAAAAGGACAATGTGTTGTAGTGTTACTAATCTAGTGGTTTTATTTATTTAGTTTAAAAAAGACAGGGATACACAATCAGCACATGGCCTGTGCCAAAACAGTGTTGGTTTGAACAAATGGATTTAGAACCAAAGCACAACACTGCTCAGGAAATCATTTTGTACATTTATAAATAACTCCATTCAACATTACATTTGCATAAGAAACCTTTCTGCCCTGTCCAAATTAAAATATATGGTTTTAAGTCTCTGTTGGCAATCAGGCAATCTATATGTTATCTATACATACAACTATTATGATCCAATGATCCAATGACATTGTAGAAGATGACTTCATACTGAGCTTCAGGGGAAGAATTGTTGCTAACATCTGAAGTCAAAGACACTTTCTGTGGTAAAAACAATAATGTTTATGCATATGGATACACAGAGGTCTGTGCAAAGAATGCGGGCAGTTCAGCGAATACACAGTGTTTTGAAATATGTCCTTGAAGAGGTGATAAGTATCATCATAGTGTTACGATTGGCCCAAAGCAGACTTCTTACACCACTGTGTTCTGACCATGTTCATATGGTAATTCTATTCTTTGTACGCTTAGCATCATACTGACAATTCACTGGAAAGTTACAACTTCTCTTACTGGTAAATTGCTAGGATCAGTTTACTGGTATTTTTGAAAATGTCCCGTTCACACATAATCTCTTAACAGTCATTTACCACTAAAAACTTTATGTATGAAATGGGCCAGTGTGCTTTTTCATGTTTTATTTTAATTTAATCATTAAACTATAGTTGGTAGTAGATTGGTGGATGAATAGAGAGTACAAAAGAGGGCGTAACATGCAGCCCTGTGGCACGCCCCTGTTCAGGGTGATGATGGAGGGGAAAAAGTTATCTAACTTAACAGACTGGGGTCTGTTAGTCAGAAAGTCCAGAGTCCAGTTGCAGAAAGATGTGCTGATTCCAGGATAGCTGAGCTTGGAGATCAGCTTGGGGAGGGTTACAGTGGTAAATGCAGAACTGAAATCAAGGAACGGCATGCCCTGTAGCACAGGCATTTACATTTAGGCATTTAGCAGACACTTTTATCCAAAGCGACTTACAAATAAATAGAACAATAGAAACAGTAAATCAACGAAAAAAGGCAACAGTATGGAAGCGTCATGCCAGTTTCCCTAGCCTAGCATAGAGTGATTTACAAGTGGTCAACTAGCACTACACTGAGACTAATGGAAATATAAACACAAACTTACTTTCACGCTGCTGTCCTCTCCTGTTGCTTAATTGGCAAGGAGAGAGAACCTGAACCTAAATTTGCATATATACCACGTAAACACGATTAAAATAATGAATAAAACTGAAACAAGATTTTGAAATTACTACAAAATTGATTTGAAAGACATAAAAATTACACTTTAAAATCTTAACTTGAAAGTCTTGTCAATCCTGTTGCTAATCA
>JAZGTK010006477.1:0-20757 GCA_036877625.1 Ambastaia sidthimunki | reverse complement strand
GAACTTGAAAGAAGGGGCACTACAAGGCATTTAATTCAAAATAAATGATTGAATCATGGAATACTTTCATGCCAAAAATAAGGTAAGGAAACACACTGACTATCAAGCTATATTTGACATTCAGTTATTTTAGTAAGCCTTTAAACACCATTACCAAAATGTCAGTGGAACATTTACAAAGGAGGGTATTCCCTTTATCCCAATATGAACTGCTATAATTCACAGTATGTTGGATAACTGATGTCATTAAATATTCCCAGAAAACAGGCTGAATCACAAATATAATTTGTAATTTGTGTAACCCTGGTACAATATATGAGTACTATGTAAAATTATTTTTAAAATATGTGGAGTCAGTCTTTGTCAGAAAGTCTTGTGGTTTCACTTTGAGTCACGGTACCCATGATTATGTCTTCATCGTATTTACATTGAACTCATGAAACTCATATTAACTCATGAAAATGTGTCACTCATTAGATTGTGACATTTTTATCTGCCTCTCTTATATAAAGAATGTTGCTTGTAAAGAATATATGTAAATTAAATACATAATACATAAATTAAAGTATTTAACTAATAAACTAATAATTAAAGAGAGCTCTTTTATTATTGGTTATTTTCCTGAGTTTGTTTTTCTTTACTAATTATAAACCATGAACGCTTAAAGGGGTAAAAAGATTGGCAAGGAAACAGAGGGCTAAATGAAAGACGTTCATTTAAATTTTCACATTAAAACTTTAATCCATCCAATATCCCCTAAAAATAGGATATAAAATTGACTAAATGTGAGGGAAGCTTTTTAATGACATTTCTCATAGAGGAAATTCATAATAAGTGAATAAATTAGTTTAATAAATCAAGCACTTAAATTTACCCTGCCAGAACTTTTCTTGTTTAAATCTCATGAGAAAAAGCGTTTAAACACAGATTATTAAAGTTCTGCCAAACTCTATATTAGGAACACGCTGTACTGCAGTAATACAGACTATGCTTTTCAGAATTAATAAATGTTTATGATTTACTAACAAATAATTGTTCTGCAGTGATTTGTGTTAGGTGTGCATCACAATTAATATATAATCCATCCCCATTCCGACTGTGTGAAAAAATGTCTTTGAATTGCTGTTTACATTTTTTCAATTTGTTGTACCTCCACTATAAAAGCAGTTTTAACATTCCCCTTGCTGTCTTTTAAACAGGTGTGGTTTAAAAACCGGCGCGCCAAATGGAGAAAGAGAGAGAGGAACCAGCAATCTGAGTTTTGCAAGAACGGTTTTGGCCCCCAGTTCAACGGACTTATGCAGTCGTACGATGACATGTACTCGGGCTATTCCTACAACAACTGGGCGACCAAGAGCCTGGCCAGCAGCCCGTTATCGGCCAAAAGCTTTCCTTTCTTCAACTCCATGAATGTAAGTCCCTTGTCCTCCCAACCAATGTTCTCCCCACCCAGTTCCATCCCTTCCATGAACATGGCCTCCACCATGGTACCCTCGGCAGTTGCAGGGGTTCCAGGTTCAGGCCTCAATAACCTGGGAAACCTGAACAACCTGAACAGCCCCACCCTTAATACTGCAGCGGTTTCCGCAGCTGCATGCCCTTATGCCACCACGGCCAGCCCATACATGTACAGAGACACCTGTAACTCCAGTCTAGCCAGCCTTCGGCTCAAGGCCAAACAGCATGCTAACTTTGCTTACCCCGCCGTGCAGAACCCCGTTTCCAACTTAAGCCCCTGCCAGTATGCCGTAGACCGACCAGTATGAAGTCTCTGCGTCTGCCCCAGCCCAAACCTAATGCCTTCGTCTATCCGACCTCCCCACCCCATCCCCCATTTTATTCTGAGGCATCGCGCCACAAGGCGAACTTGTTATGAATATGTGGTTTTCTGAAAGGACCGGCGCCACAGGAAGAGCTTCGCGAGGAAACGGCACGAGAGAATTAACCTCACAATGGACCATGCCTCAAAGAACTCATGCAAAAACATGTTGAGACTTTGTCGCTGAACCGACCAACTGTTTAAAAGCTTTTGTCCACTGCATGATTAGAGTGAAGTACAAAGAGGACCTATGAACTTTCACTGCACTAATGTGAAGACCTTGATTCTCTCAACTTTGATTCATGGCACACGTGATATTGGTACAAATGAGAGAGTGTACATAATGGATTCTGTATTGTATGTGATTAAAAATAATCTGAAATGTAGTATTTTAATGATAAGAGAAGCATGTTCCTCAACAGCAGAGTCTGGACTGATGTACCATGATGTACCTCCTCAAGGAATTTTAATCTTTGTTGTGAATTCCATTCACCTAGGGTCAGAGGTCAGGGGTCAAAGGTTGTTGTAAGATGACAAGTAGACAAAACCTAGCAGTGAGAAGTTTGAGGAGATAAGAAAAAGAAAAACTTTAAAGTCTGTAAGAAACAGAAAATTAGGGCTTAAAAAAGAAATAACTAAAAAGCCATTGAGAAAATACATTTGTGTGATGTTCTAAAAAAGGAGTCAATGACTGTAATATAATGTATGTAAGAGTGCAGTTGTTATAAAACAAGCTTTTTCTGGTGTAGCCTGCTTTGTCTCATTAAAAAAATAAAAGTCACAGTTATTTGTTTTTATAAACAACCCATGCTTTCAAAATGGAAAAAACAATGACAAAGGGTTCAAGTCACTATCCAAATGATGACTTTTGGAATCAGCTCGTGACATTGGCTCACACCAACCTGGTCAAAAGCAAACACAAAATCCTTGTGACACCATAGCAACGCAACCTCAGATCCATAGTAACATTATACAACAGAACTGTCAGTGCAGGAGAGCAGGAGATAGAGATATTCTTGATGGACTGTCACTGATCTGTTTGACCTACAGTCTTGGAGGGACTTCCATAAAGCGCCACTCACTATCCAGTAATGTGGGAATTCTTGGTGCGGTGCCTTGAACTTGTAAGGGAATTCTGCCAAGATTACATAAGTGTGCAGGACACATCCGTCCAGAGAGTGACAACAGAGGAGCTTGCTCTGTGAAATACGGCACCCAGTCTCCAATTATACCTCTAAAAACATTCAGCCATGTCAACTGAACAAGATTTGCCTGTTTTACTCATTTTGAAATTTAAAATCACAGTTGCATTTGTAATCTCATTACACAAAACTGGATAGTGTTTCAACCATGGGAAACTAATAAATTACATATTTTCAAGAAAATGTACATATCTGTTTAAAGAAAACAAGAGCATTATTAAAATGTGCTTTTGCAAGATATTCACAGGCATGAAAAGTTTCAGAATTTTACCTAAATATGAAATATTTTGACAGATAATTAAAGTCATTGTTGTCTACTACCAGCAGGACTTACAATTTTACACACCATACCTTGCAAGATCATCCTCTTTTGATGCATGCAAATTTGATGTTTAATGTTAAAGAGAATATATACAACAAAGTCAAAGCAAACAACAGCGTGACAATGAAAAATTACAGCCTTCCTGGAAGTTCAGGATTTGGCCAAGGCAGCTCTATATAATGAATGATCACAGAATCAAAGCATTAAAGTCTATCCATTTGAGACAATGACATGTGACTGCAGGTGAGGAAAGGTCACACTGATGATCCACACTGAGTGATTTAAATCAATACCTCACTGGAGGGTAAATATCCTTTGTTTACCTCTCAAAACAGACCATAAACTGAAGAGAAAACACATTTAAATGGGCATAACCTGAAAATCCAGAAACTTGGTATTGACTAATTCAGACAAATCAGTGTACCTTAATGTCAACATATTTTATTCAAAGAATTGGTTGTATTTGGTCTAAATAGAGTGAATAAAGTATGAAATTATAGACATTAAAGAAGACATATTATTTATTATTAAGGAAGACTTTTATTTTATTGTGAATGCTGTCGGGCAGCCATTTAGGTCTCCATTTCACTTTTGGCAAGATAATTGTGCTACAATCAAGGCAATTGCACCCAAACATCATTCAGAGACTGGTGAAGCATTGCTACAGTCCCCTTATTCAAGCATGACACAATGCAAATGAGCAGGAACTGATCAATTAAAGTCAATTTAAAACGATTTAGCAAAAATAGCACTTGCATGCTCATAGGGCTTTGTGACATTCTGCGTTTGTCTTTCAAGCTACATTGACAGAATGTCACGAAATTAAATTGATTACTTATTATACGATCCTTCAACTTTAATTTCTTCCATTTTATGACTTTATGCATAATTTACACCAGAGTAGATTGTAAATGAATGTAGCTTATGAAAGGCGGGATTAGGGTTTACAAAACATAAATAATTGCTTTTGTAAATTTAAATCAAATAGTTGACTGCCAGAATATAATCATAACTTATTACAATAATTTTAGAACGAAACACCATTTCAGGACTACAAGAACAGGATATTATGAAAGTTGTTACACAAAGAATGACTACTTTTGAAATAATGAAGAGCTTATTATTAAAACTCATCCCTTATATAAGAGACTCTAAATGGTGCAGCATTTTCCATCAGGAGCTGCTGCCCTAATTTAGTAATTGCATATATTGTTGGAAGTCGACGGTTTAATTAGGATTCCTCTTTGTTCAGGCTGTTACAGGAAACTCATGTCATGGGGCACTAGGATGAAATTAAAACTGAAAATTGGATAAACGTAATTGAAGTCTGAACAGCTTGCCTTTGTTATAATAATTAGTGTTGAAAATAAAAACAGACAGACAGCTAGACTGAAGAAATGTCATGTCTTTTTATACTATGTTCCAAATGAGGATTAAAGAAATTAAAGTCTGCCTGCCTGACTCTCTAGACTTATTAACAAGACAAATTGATCAGAGGCAGATGGAGCCTCTCTTGTCTCAGTAATACTTGTTTCATGACCTGTTTGCACGGTGTGCCAAATGATAAGTATATTTAATGAATGTTTGAAATCTTCCCATTATTGTGAAAGTTCATCATAAAATTTGACTTAAAAAAAATTAGAAAAACACACTCTGGTTTTCTCAATGGAATCCAAAATTATCTGCTATATGCTACAGATATCACTGAATTGTTTTTAAATCATACGGTATATTTAACCTTCATTTATTTTAACCTTCAAGAATTGTTTGGTCTCAGAAAGGCCCATTTGTTGCCTTAAAATAATTAAACATTTAGCATTGCCATCATGACTTCTCTAGTTTTTCTGAGACCTGGTTATAAATGAAATTTCAATTTGACATTCTTCACATGTCCTCTTGAAGATTATTAAATGCAGTGAATTCTGGTGTATACAGTATACAGCTGTGCTATACTGTATTTATTAGTTATCCTGATAGTTGTTTTATTGTTCATTTTAAATTAATTTTTACTGAGCTTCAAATTGACCCCAAACAGAAACAACATTACTACTTCGGATGACAGTGTTGAGACCTTTCTAGCAGACCCAAACAATGAATATACATGAAGTTTAACCATTAACACTTTGAACTGAAGTTCTGTTGTGTTCACACACTTCTGTCTCTTACTATTGCATAAGAATTTGAAAACTGGAAGTGCCAGACTGGAAATTTCACTAATTCGCTAGCACTAATTCTACTGCATTGTTTCTTAAACCATATAGCAGACTGTGTAAATGACACCTGGAGCCTGAGACGGCTTACAGTGGAAATTCTTTCTGGCTGAACAGCTTCCTAAACTTTTTAACCTAAGAAACAACAGTATTTGCAGCTGCTAATCTGCCATTACATGATTAGTCAAAAGTCGTCTGCAGCCTGTTAGACAGATCTCAGAAAATAGATACAACAGAAATGGTTTGAATAACCTCACACACCGATGCCTGGGGCAGGTGTAAATTCACAGACCACACAACGTCTAACGCCCATTTCTAAACAAGCTAACAGCTCTTCCCTCACACTTACTTACATTTTCACTCACCTGCCTGTCCTATCTAACCAGGTATCATCACTGATATTTCCATGACAACAACAAAACAAAATTTTGTGCTATACTTTGGCCAAACTAAACTAAACTAGCATTTGGCCAAAGTGCTGAGAAACAGCCTCGTTCAACTTTTTTTTTATTTAAATTACTAAAGTTATTTTATAATTAAATTACTTTAAATTTAATTATTTAAAATACTGAATTATTAAAGTCTGAATTATTGTTCTACTATCACGTAACGCAGATAAGAAAAGCTTTCTGCCCCCAAGACATTTCTATTCTATAGTCCAAAACCTCTAACTGTAATACAGAAGCAGGATTAAAATTCCAGAGGTAAATTCTAAAGAACCTGCCAGTTATTTTGCACTCTTCCCTTTATCCTGACAGTCTGCTTCATCTTGCATGTAATTTCCCTTTTTGTCTCTCTAGCAATCATTAGATTCTTTGTTTGTAGGCGAGGTGCAGATACAGTCTACCTCCAAAGCAAATAAGACACAATGACTGGTGATGGCCTAAACATTTGCATATTAAAATAACTCCCTAACCTTTAAGATATAACTCGCATCCACTATTTTCTATAAATTACGCAAATCTGATCAGTTTTTGGGTATTCACTCATAAATAAGTCATTGTGGCTACAGATGCACATCCGTCAAAACCACTGGAGTCCTGACAGGGCTGTTGACCTCACCCATTTGTCCTACAATAAACCAGACACCTTTCATAAACCAGTGCTTGCACAGACATATCACAAAGACAAAAATACCTTGAGGATATTTTCAAATAGGATTATCCTGGGCTTGAGAACCAATTACAAAATAGCCATTTAGGTATCTCATCTAGTAAAAATTACAGCCTACGCCTAAATTGTTTTACTTTTTGTAAATGTACTTTTGACAATAATATGTAATTTGTCACTTTTACATGCGTGCCCGCTTTTATTAAGACATTCTTACAATAACAAAGAGACAATTAACCCATATATCTATATCCAATTGGTTTAAATCATTTAAGCCTAGTGGCGCCTATTGAGAATGAGTCCCATGTGCTGGAATTCAAAATGCTGAAAACAAACAATAATATTTCTATAAACTATGAGTGATAAAACCATCATTTCTTTATGACTTACAACTATTACTTTCGATTTCATTGGGAAGATTTCCACCGAGAGCACGCTTGCTCAATGCATTATACTGCCATCTGTTGGTAATGTATAACTCTGTTATACCATCGACTGCTCAGCACTGTGGCTGACTTGTCTTCAGTCTCTATAGAGAGATACATTCATTCCTGTTCATTTTGAAACAAGCCTCTGTTTTTAGGACTTTGATCAAAAGTTGTATACAAAACACCTACAATAATTACTAAAAAATATGTTTTTTGCACAACAGCTTTAATTTCTTCCCCTTAAACTGACTGTTTAACAACTTTAAGGTCTGTCAATTATTAACTAAACATATTAACAGATTACCTAATATATTTAAAATTTGCTGACACAAGTAGTTTATATCATTTCATTTTCATTTAATAATTTGTTTTTTTCAAAGGTTTTTCATATGTGACAAGGAAAAGCCAATTTGAGGAGAATTTCACTTGCTCTTACTACAGTGCTAAGACTTAGTGTATTTGAAAATAGTGAGTAGCAAGCTCAAAATATTAATAGTATCATATTTATTTTTATAAATTACATTTTTTATTGAATGATATTTTTAAAATTAAACAATGCTGCACGGTCATTCTTTATTCCTAAATGCACTGTAACTAATAAGTTAATAATTTTTAATTGATTTGTTATTTCTGAAAAATGAATCAATTATAGAAATTGGTGATAAAAATCATAATTAAAAATATGCTTAAAATAAATAATGTAATTACACTAGCTCTTTATTTGTATCATGTTATGATTATATAATTTTAGCACCCTATTAATTTTCTTACAATTGTGAAAGTAATCATTAGGTTATAATTAATCAAGTAAAATCTAAAATACAACACTTTAGAGAAAGCACTGGCATTATTTTTTTATAACACAACAGGTCACTTAGAGAACTCCAACAGCCTAAAGTAAGTGCAGAACATTATTAGAGGCTGCCATCAGCAAAATGTGCTGGTTTGGATAATATTTACTTTTTTAGGAATTTCTGTTTTGGAGCAATAGAAGATATACATGCAGTATTGCATCTCTCTCTTAATAAGCTAACAGCATATGGCACACATGGAACTATTGAACGTGGACTGTGGAAACATGGATGATTCTCTGATTATTTACCTTGGGAGAAACTTTTAAAAGTCCTAATCCCAGTGATCATAAAGTCCTAAACAACATCAAGCCAGATAAAATTATAATTTTTATAACTGTAGCAATTTTTACAATGACAGTACATTTACCAAGATGTATTAAATTCTTGAAGTCTTTTTGTTAGAAAATCCCAGCAAACAAACAATTTATGGAAGCATCTAATTACAAGGGAACTAGAAAGACCTGATTTATAATCCATGGATATATTCACAAAAAAAGAGAACTGGCTTGCTGACATGTGTAAGGTAGAACAACATTTTTAATGATTCATGTTGAACAGGGTGGACGAAATAAAGTGCTTTCAAATCCCTTTAATTTAAACACACTCGTTTGGCATCCAGCTCATGTTGACAGCTTGAGATGTGAACTGTATATGTGTGGACTGAAAACTGGGGGGTGGATATCCTAAACACAGACAGCCAATCACGAGCGAGTGGTTGGAGCTCAGGTGGCCCACATGGTCTCAATATTTGAGATCAAGGCATCAAGGCAAGATGAAACAAGAAATGCTCGTAATTATATCAGATGAATGTATGACATGTCGAATAATAAAGTTGTACCACCAAATGTTTTGGCAGTCTTCAAACACGCATAATGAAGTCTTCTGAAGTATTTGTTTAGAGTTAATGGCCTTCCACAACAGACGGCATTCAGATCAGGACATCTGTCATCATAGTGAAAATTCACCCAGACAGTAAACAGTACAGCTAGCTGTATCAGTCAAGGTCACAGATATCATTTAGTGGCCTCACACGCAGCTCACATTGGCATATACAAAGTACTATCTCTGTTTAACCATACAAAGAAATAATACAAAGAAAATGAACTACAGTCAAAATTATAGCAATTTTGATTATTTTATTTATTGAAAACGTTGTGCTGTTTGTTTTCGGTAATATAATCAATGTGCATTAAAATTGTGGAATTATATGTCTAGGCCTGAGATTGTTTTGGTCTGTAACATTATTTTACAAACAGTGGACTGAGGGCATTTAAGAGGATTAAAAGAATATTTTTCTGTAAAAATTTTACAATAAAGTAACATTATAATATTGACAATAAATTGCAAGCATTAGTTTTGTTGTATTTTTTTGTTGTAAATTTATTTTCTAATGAATTTTATTATATGTTAAGTATGGCATGTATAATAACCCTGGTAGTCTGTCCTAGAGTATAATGCTATTATACTAATACTGATGCTATAATAGGACAGAATGGATGTTAAGCATATGTGTATATGGAGTTTTTTTTCTGTCACAGTCACCTTTAGCTTGCTCACTGGGCACATTAGGAAATGATTTTCTTTAAAGCTGCTTTGAATCAATATGTACAGTGAAAGTGCTATATAAATAAAAATGGCTTGACCCGACCTAACTATATACAATAGTGACTCACTGAATCATTGTGCTGGGGCATCAGAGAGCTTTCTGAAGCAGTACTGTCAGACAAGCACCCCTCTTTTATAAGTACAGACAGCAGGTTCCTTTTGAAATCAGCTGGAGTGGTTTAATAGTGGGGGGTGGGTGTGACATCAGGGCTCAAGTGGCAACATTTGTGCAGTTCCAGTGAGATGTGAGTGGAGCCCACAGCTGAATCAGTTCTGTTTGATCCGGGCGATGAGAAAGACTGAAGGAGCCAAAGCTACATAGCTAAAACTCTTTAGATGCATGCTGTTAAACTCATGCTGTGAGAAAAACAGATAAATCCCAGTGACCCTTTTCAATCTTGTTGTCACTCATTCCTCTATTCTGCTTATCTTGGTCTCCCTTTGTTATTTGTTATTGCACCTTTTTTAGGTACCTGAGACTTTGCTGCCTGCAACCATCTGAGATCTTTTAAGCACCACAGTGACAGCATCCTAAGCCCCAGAGGTTTATGGGATACTGTTGCTATGTCAGGAACATGTTTGAGTCTGCACATGGGATTTTATATGGTTCTGAAAAGTACAAACCAAGCAGAAGATGTTTGTACCTTTGATATAACATATGGGTACTCAGGTTTAAATGTGAGTCTGGCTTTATTAAGATAATAGGTGGCTCAGTATAAACCTTAGCATAAAAAGGGGGTGGTTGATAGCATAAAAAGGGGGTGGTTGAATTGGGGACTGTAGGGACCACCTGTCGCAGCACAAGACACTGATATGGCTGTGAACTGTTTCTATGGTTTTAAAAGTTGATTTGCTGAGATCAGTTTAGGCACGGGACCAATAGAGTTTGTGCTGTGGCGGCTGACTGAGGAAGCATATCTGCAGCTGTCCCTGTTAATTATACTGTTATCCGCAGTTTGGGAGGCGTTCCAATCAAACTATGAAGTAGGCACAGAGCATGACTTCATTTGACTCCCTCTCCAATGGAAATTATATCTCCCTTTTTGCACCCCTAATAAACGCCTTTGGGTGTTATTAATTTATCTAGCTCACACCAATAAACTGTGTGGTTCCCACACTGTAAAGCAGGGTAAATTACAGTACTGTACATCAGTTATTTACAGTTTATAGCGTGCCGATCTAAGATGCATGAGCGGTCATTAAAGCAAAAGGAAATGACATTTTGGAACCAATCAATACAGAAAATTCTGTATTGTCAAAGTGAAAACATTCTCTTTTTAACTGAATTATTTGAGCTCTCTATGCTATGCATTATGTTAGGTTTGGGTAAAATATTCTTTTTTCTTAAAATGAATATTTAAAATATTAATATTTGTAATTTGAAGTATTTTTAACATTTTTAAGTATTTTTACATAAAGGTAAAATATAATACAATTAATGTTTTCATGCATAATAATTCGTTATCCATTATGCTACAGTGTAGCCTTAGAGAAAAATGCACATTTTTTATATTTTCACAAAATTTATATTTTCTTTCCAATAAACATGAATTCATTTTTATTTTTTTTAATAAATTTAATATGTGCAAAATGTACAATTTAATCATACCTCCATTGGTGAAGAGAGAAATAATGCTGTTTCAAAACGACAAATCTGATCATGTTTTCCTTCTTCATATAGATAAATATAGGTAATACCATATAGGTAAAAACAAAAATGTAACATTTTTATTTGATATAAAATAGTTTTTTGGAACTTAGTAATCAGTGCATTGTAGGGCTATTTACAGCTTAGCTTTTTCTTCTGCTGTCTTGCAAAAATGGAACCAAACCCAAAAATTGTTTTGTCTCTGTGTTTGTCCATAGCCAGGCTTGCAGCATAACGTCTAGCTCCAAGCTGATTCTGGCCAAGATACCAACCACATGGTTTTTCTGAAATTACAATATACCACAATAATAGACAGGCATGAAAAAATGTATTGAAATAACGGCATGGCAGTCTCCACGAATGTCTACCCAACAGTAATGAGTACTGATTATTATACAGTCATCATTTGATTTTCATAATTAGTAGACAGTAAAAACTAAATGTGGCGCTCTCAAAAATGCAAACTCTGAGAAATGAGAAAATGAAATTTTATTTGTATGTACCGCCACTAGGTGGCAGCATGTACTCGATTATGCCAATTCCACAGTTCTTTAGTAATAAAAGATGTATACGTAAGATACACTTATCAAATGATGTATAAAATCATTATACAAATATTATTATATAGCAACACTTAATTTTAAGCAAACAAGAGATAAAACAATGAAAGGTCATTATATTCTTTAGATCTTGACTCTAAACCAGCAGTAAACCAGCAGTAAAACATGGTGCTCGTTTTAATACTTTAATTAAAAGCAAAACTATCATAAATTCACTCAAACGTAGTATTTTTTGCTCTCGCAGTGATTTCCTTCACATTAATGGTTGCTTATTCGAGTAATTTTAATACTATGTGGTGCTTGTGTATTTTTTCTTTATTATTATTATTAATATAATTACTATAATTTTTTTTATTAAACTATTGCAACGACATTTTGCATATGCCATGTGCTGCTCCAATAAAGAATTCGGTAACATTGTGAATGCTTGCGTGCATTCGCAATGTGAGTTACAACTAAAAATGTCCCGTGTGACTCTCCGTAGTAAGTTTAAAGCTCACGTGATAATAACAACAACAAATTCCCGCGAAAATCGACTAGTGTAAATTTGCTAGCTAAGATTTTATCACAACAATATCGACAATTTTCTTCGTGAATCTACTGAGAATGTTCTGCGAGAAAGCAGTGGAGCTCATCAGAGAACTTCATCGGATGGGCGACGGTCAGTTACCCGCATTTAATGTAAGTAAAACGAAACTTTGTTCAGCTCGTTGCGGCGCTTAATAATGGACAGCTGTAGTACACTGTAACTTATTTAGCTGCCATAGTTACAACACGGTAACAATCGGATTTCATTTACAGTGTAAAGTCATAGCCTGTTTGTCTTGCCTTTTCAACAGGAAGATGGTATTCGACAAGTCCTGGAGGAAATGAAAGCGCTTTATGAACAGAATCAGAGTGATGTGTAAGTGCCTGTGCAACAGCGTTATTGTTGTTTTATAAAGTATGATCATCCCTAAAAATCCCTAAACTGGTTTTGATTCTTTAAGGAATGAGGCAAAGACGGAGGGCAAGAGTGAGTTGATCCCATCTATCAAGTTTCGCCACTGCTGCCTGTTGAGGAACCAGCGCTGTATTGCTGCATACCTGTAATTGTGTTTACTGTGTTTTCTTGTTGTTCATCTAGTGTACCTTGTAGGTTAAGAAGAAACAGAGCTAATAGTTGCAGTTTCCTCTTCTTTTCAGATACGATCGCCTCTTACGTATCCGTGCGCTCAGATGGGAGTATGGAAGTGTACTGCCCACCACCATTAGATTTCACATGTGTGCTGAAGAGGTGGGATTGATTGTCGTGTTTTAGTATTTAACATTCATTGCTTTGTACCGTATAGCTAAAAGATATATCACACCTCGTGTTCAGATGGAGTGGTTTAATCAGTACAAAAAGTCTCTGGCCACCTATATGAGGTCCCTTGGGGGAGAGGAAGGTTTGGATATAACACAAGATATGAAGCCCCCTAAAAGTTTATATATTGAGGTGAGTGGTCAGAGAGATGTGTGTTCCATCCTGTAACTGCAATAGTTAGATATCTCAAAAAATGTATTGCATTGAAACATTTCTTATGACAATGAAGAACATTTTTAATAAATAGGAATGAAAATATACTGTCATGAAAGTAATGTTGCAATAAAAAAAATGCTTAACAGACAAAAAATTGCTTAGTGTTCTGATATAACTTTCATTTTCTTGTCAGGTGCGCTGTCTGAAAGACCATGGAGAGTTTGAAGTAGATGATGGCACAGTTATTCTGTTGAAGAAAAATAGCCAGGTAGTTTTAGTCTTGAGAGCATCTTTACATTAAACTGTTTAGTTCTGCTTTAAACATTCTGTCCTGTTTCTCTTCACAGCACTTTTTGCCCAGATGGAAATGCGAGCAGCTTATTCGTCAGGGTGTTTTAGAGCATGTCATATCCTAAACAAACGCACCCTGTCGTAACTTTCCCTCCGTTTACTCATTTAAATATCAGTTCTCTCATTTATCAAAGCACACAGACAGGGCATGTGTACACAGGTGAAACTTTACTTGGACAAATTCTTTACAGTAATAATAACATTATGATGAATGTACAATTCAGTGGAGCCACACATTGTTATATCTCCCATTAAAAGAGACAGTTCTGGACATTAGTGCATCCTGATTAGAAATTGTGCAATTTCATAGCATTTGTATCAAAACTGTACATTGTATGAATACTGTACTTTTGGGTATTGCACCAAGTGGGCATTAAAACTGTATTTTTTTATTAAATACTTTAAGCCTAAAGTGATCCACAGATTTCAGACAACACTTGCAGTTTGTACCCTACATGACAGTAAACAAAAATAAATGTAATTTGTAATGTACACAAATGCTGTGCCCTTGACAAATAAAGTGTTCTTGTACTACAAAAACCTCTTCATTGGTATTTGCCTCTAAAGAGTCCATAAAACTTAACTTTACACTTATCTTTTTGTACCATTAAAAATAGCACTATTAAAGTATGACATTGTTACAGCAAATGTGATACTTGCATTTTTTGTGCTTTTAATTTAATACTATGATTGTTTACTGCTCTTACAAAAACATTTTGCACCAAGACAAAAGTGCACTGGGGTGGGACTTAGTCTAATACAACAGCTGAAGTCTTTAGTGCAGGAAGTAGCTCTAAGCAGTGAGGGACACTGGGGCAAGTTTACGCAGCAGTTTATTCAGGGCAGTCACTTTCTCCTCCAGGATGAAGGTCTTCTTCTCTGCATTCTTCTGTCTCTGCTCAGTCACCTGAAGAGCCTTCATGAGCTGAGAGTTCTCCACATAGAGGTCCTTTAGCAGCAGATCTGACTTGGCATTTTTGGCCAGCTGTGGGGAGGAAAGAAGTTGGCAGCAAAGCACCAGACAAAACATTAGTTATGTTTATGATAACATACTGTAATTTATGCTGTATATATAGCATGCAAACTGCACAATATGAACATTTTTGTATTCATGTTATACACATCATACACACCTAATACATTTGCCAAAATGTGCAGGATACACTACTACTGAATAGACCATATATCCCACAATGCAACATGTTTAACTTGACCTTTTATTTTCAGCTGATTTTTAACACCTCGGTTTTGATTTGAGCAGACATTTCATGATAACATATCTAGGCACCATTCAAATCATTATGAGGTCAGGACACAGCAACATAGCATAATATTGTTGAAAATAAAAGGTGCCTTTCTGTAGCTCAACTGGTAGAGCATTGCGTTAGCAGCGCAAAGGTTGTGGGTTTGATCCCAGGGAATACAAGTACTGATATAAAAAAAAAGTATACATTTAATTCACTTTAAGTCGCTTTGGATAAAAGCGTCTGCCAAATGAATAAATGTAAAATGTTTTTGCAAAATGCCTACCTAATTTTTTTATTTTAACTTTAATTTTCAGTTTCTCAATGTCTAAATCTGGTTGTAACAGCATTGTGTTGTTGCTGTAAGGGTACCTGTTCTTTTAGCTTGATGATTTTTTCCTGTAGCACGACACGTGTGTTTTTCAGCTTGGCCTCAACCTCACCCATACGTTCCTGCATACTTTCCATTATCTTCTCATGCTGCTCCTGTTGTTTTGTGTTAATAAATATACAATAAAACAAAATCAAGGACAAATGTAAATGACTCAAAGCTAAAATGTGGCAAGCCCTTGCATGCATTCCTCATTCAACAGGTGTACCTGCTGAAGGCCCATCTGAACATTGGCCTGCTTGGCCTGAGAGCGAAGCAGATCTTCTAAGTCTTGCGTCCTGCGCTGCTGCTCAGCCAGCTGCCTTTGCAGCTGAGTCAGATGCTCCTGGGTACCAGACCCCACCTGTTCCCTTAGTTCCTGCACCTCGTGTGTATGCCGAGCTTGGATCAGCGACAGAGTGCTGTCTGCCCTTAGTGCCTAATCCACAATATGTCATACACGAGAGACCAGGAGAATGTTCATTCCAAGGAGGAATTCTCAATTCATCAATTGTTAGTTAAAACAATCCTGCTACAGCAGGTTGGGAAAGATTCATACATTTTTTTATTTATCATTTGGAATTTAAATGAAATTGGCCATGCCTCACAGAATGTTGAAATTTCAATATATTTTGCATACAGTTTTGAGAAATGTGTTACTTTCAATCTGTTATATATTGATGTTTAGGGTACATTACAGAAAGAGGTTGTCAGAATGATGCAGAACCTTGTGTTAAATATGATTGATCAGACCTGTTCAATGGCTTCTTGTTTAGCAGTCTCTAGTTCTGCCTGTTTATTCTGTAAAGTGAGGTGCTCATGTGTCAACTTCTGAAGTTCCAACTCCTGAGTCTGCAGTTGGGCTACCTGTAAATCAAATCCAGGTTTATAAGACACAAACTATGTCACCGAGACTACATGACAAACCTCTATCACAAAAACAATGCGCTCCTCTCAGCTCACCTTATTAAGAAGCTCCTCATTCTGTGCTTGTAAACTCTTGCACTCTTTCTGTAGACCGATGACTGCCATCTCTTCCTGAAGTCTGTGGTTCTTGTCTAACTGCTCCTTCTCTTTACGCAGCTGGTACATGTTTTCCTCAAGTTCTTGGACCTTGGTTCATACAACAATGTTAATTTGTGATGATCCTAATTATTATTAAGGAGTAAACATTACATTAACTGTTTTTATTTACCTTGTCCTGAGATTGCTGCAGCATCTTCTGATGTGTAGTGACCTCCTGGATGTGGACATCCTTCTCTTGCCACATACTCAACAGCGAAGAGTTTAGCTGCTCTATCTGGGCTTCAGAGTTGCAAAGAGATTCCTGAAGCTTCTCCAGCTGCAATAAACACAGATTTAGCACAGTACAACTTTATGGCAAAGACATTCTTCCAGAAAACACCTCAGCACCTCACCTTCTGGTCCTTATCTGCAATTTCCTTCAACAAGCGGTCCTTATCTTGTTCCAATGTCTCTTTGTTTAGAGCCTGACTACTTATTGCAGACTCAATATCCACCAAATTCTGTAACTGATAAATAAGCAGTAGTTAGAAACCAAATTAGGAATTTCCTATGTCTGAAAATAAATGTCTAAATTAACTACACTGCACAATTTAAGTTGTAAACATATCTAGGCTCTAATGAAGTGTAAAATTTCTTGTGTTGCTTCCACTAATAAAAAAAGTCATATGGGTTACATATGGGATACAAACATACGGTCTGTATATTTACAGAACTATTTAACCCTTAATACATCAATGGTTGTTATATTTTATTTTGTCAAAAATAGCTGAGACCAAATGAGTTTGTATCATTATGTCATCCATTGTAATCTGGGAATGACCTCTGATCTCCACACATAGGCAATGATATAGACCCTGCATCTAATGCAAAACCTTACCTTCTCCTTGGCATCTTTAACTTCTCTCTCCAAAAGCTCCTTCTCTTTCTGCCATTGATCCTGAAGCTTCACAGACTCATTTTCCTTCTTCTGTAGAGTTTCCTGCAGCTGTCTGTAAGAGGCAGCTGCCTCATCGTTCTCCTGACACACCTGTGTCAGCCTGTCACTCAGCGTCTGTACTGCCCTTTGATCAGTGCAAAGCCTGGAGCTCAGTTCAGCATTGTCACTGCTCAGCTGCAGGTTTCTGGCACTGAGATCAAGCACCTCCTCTCGACATTTGGCATTCTGTTTCGAAGAAAGAAAACAACACTTGAAGACAGAAACTAATTAGCTATTAAGGTTCCTGATCCATGTTTACAAAAACGAAGTTGACCAAGGGCTTTCTTGTTGCCAATCTTACCTCTTTTAGGAGTCTGTCTTCCTCCTCATGGTACCTCATGCAATCTCTTTCCAACTCCTCAAGTTTCCTCCTAAAATATGCAGTGAAATGTGGCATTCATGAGGAAAAAACTGAAAAAAAAAATTGTAGGCTCTGTATGTGCCAGGCCAAAGTGGATGATTTCATTACTTCTTTTTGTTGACCTCCTCTTCAAGCAATTTCACATCCTGTTGTAAGACAGCAAGCCGAGCTTTTAGAGCAGCGTTTTCAGAGATGACCTCGTCAAGTTGCTCCCTAGAGTCAGAAACCAAAAGGAAGGTCAGCTTTTCTAAACACTTACAATTCCATTGCACTTTTAGATAAAGACAGCAGACAAAAAGTATAATTTCAGATTAGTAAAGCTAACACAACATATGAAATTAATTGGATGCAAGAACACACTTTCAGCACTGTTAATGACAGCAAGTTTTAATACCATGCATGTCAGTGACAAGTATCATTCAGTTAGTGAGATGTTGCATGCCTATAATTAATGAAATCATATTCTGTGAAACACTTGCTCAAACATCATGACAAAACGGTAGCGAGTGGTGAGGTGGCCTCTAAAAGTTATTCAACTCTTGGCATCGTTATAGGAGAAATAAAACTGGTCAATGCATCAATGGTTAGTCTTTTCGGTTTCGACGGTCATCTCCCAGCTGGAGAACCACAAACCTGTGGGAATTTGCTGGGTCCATCTCCAGTTCTAAAGCCATGACAAGCCCCTCCATCTCAAGAAGCTGTTGTTTCATTTGGTTCTTCTCACTTTCAAATGTCTCCTCCATCTCATGAAGCTCTACTTGAGAGTCCATCAGTGATTGTTGTAGTTGGTTGGTTGTGTTGTTGGCATCTTCCCTCAGAGAGCACAGCTCTTGCTCTTTGTTCTCCAGCTGGCTGGTCAAAATCTGAACCTCATTAGAGAGATGACTGATGTTCTTAAACAGATTCATTTTCAGCTGAACCTCATTCCAAAGCAAATCCATCTCTTCTGTTTTGGCCTCAAGCTGATGATGGAGTTCCAGCATTTGCTTGTCTTTGCTTTGCAGTTCCAGTGTAAGTCTATCAAAGTTATCTTTGAGCTTGGTTGACTCTGCTTCCATCTCAACAATCTGAGATGAAAGCTGGTTTGCAAGTCGCTGGTAGCTAGAGTTTTCCTGTTCAAGGCTCCTCTTCTCTTCTTGCTCTGAGTTCAGGAGGGCTTGTAGCTGTTCAACCTTACACTGTTTTACATGAAGAGGGCTTTGAAGGTTTTGTTCCCTTGTGTGCATTTGTAGCTGTTTGAGTGCATAACATTGACCCCTGAGCTCCTCTGTGAGTTTATCCCTCTCCGTCTCCAAGGCGTTTAGCTCAGAAGCCTGTCTTGAGAGATCATCATCTCTGTTTTTCAATGCCTCATGCGTTTTTGCCAGGTTTTCTTGAAGCTCTTCTAGCTCTTTTTCTTGTTTCCTTAACTGTGTTTGCTGAGCAGCAAATGCACTAGATAGATAACTACTGTTCCCCTGAATAATTTCTATCTCCTTCTTCCAAGCCTCTGATTCTGTCTTTAGGTTCTCCAACTCTGTTGTCAACTGAGAAATTTGACCAAGAAGCTCCTGTTCCTTCTCTTTTTCTTTTACAAGTTTCTCCTCTAGCTGGTCTAACCTATCCTGAAAACATCTCTCCGTTTCTTTATGTATTTGCTCCTTCTGTTTCAGAAGTTCCTGCCTCTTTTCTCGCTTATCTTTAAGCTTTTGTTCTACCTGAGACAGTTTATCACAAAGCATTTGCTCTGTCTTAGTTCTGAGTTCCATTTCTTTCTCTTTGGCATGCAGCTCGGAGGTCAAATGCTTGTTAAGGGCATCCTGGGCTTTCATGGAGGCAGTATTGTCCTCCAGCTGTACACACATCTCCTCCAGCTTATCTTCTAGCTTTCTCTGTAGCACAAGCAACTCCTCCTCCGCCTTGGAAGCAAGCTCAGCTTGATCTTCCATCAACTCAATGTGTTCTCTCAGCTTCCTGACCTCTTCCTGATGGTCCTCCTCCAGTTTCTTTATTTCTTGTGCTACCCTGCTGCAGATCTGAGCTTGCTCTTCACTCCAGCGCTCGGTGCTGAGGAGACGCTCCCTGCGCGCCTCCTGTTCTAGTTCCTCCACTCGTGACTCCCACGCACCGACCTCTCGACGATGCTGCTCAGACTCCTCCTGCAGACAGCTGCGCATGCACTGCAGCTGCTGAAGCAGGCTGTCCTGGGCCTCACTGTGCTGTGCATTCATGTGCAATATCTGCTTCTCCGACATCTCCCTGGGACACAGTAACATGCTCACACATCTACATCTAAATTAAGACCATGTCATGATACCGAGGGAGAAATGTAGTTTTAGAGTACACGCATGTTGACTAATAAGTTGTAAATATAGTACATATAAACAGAAAAATTTGTATCCAGGGAGATGTTCCAGCGCCATATCAAACATACAGAATTACTCCCAATTTTCACTGTGTAGTGATTCTCATACTCACTCCAATACAGATTTTTTTTTTACAGTATTAACATTTTGCATTATGCATAACTGTAAAAGATTGTTATGCAAAATATGATTTTTGTTTTGTTTTTGAGTGAAATATGAACCAGTAACATTTTTGTCTCAATCAGAAAACAATACTTCATGAGTATAACTGCTTCAGTATTTTATTTAATCACTAAAGAGTTGGAGTTTTTTTTATTGATGCATTCAATACCTGGAATATCAACTTAATTGTCTAAGTGACAAGTGAACTGTATATCTGCACCCCTTACTAACTTTCCCTGACAGTTAGAAGATCCTAAAAAGCCACACCTACCTAACAAGCAGCACTTCCTGGTCCATTTTCAGCTTGAGTTCTGCCTCCAGCTGATCTTTCTCTGAGGTGAGGCGCAGTACGATATTACTGATCTCGCGAGCATAGTTCTGCTCCAGTTCAGCCTGTTCTCGTTGAACCCGCCGCTCCTGCTCTGGACCCCAGGACCCGCCTGCAGTCTTACCCCTTAGCTCGGCCTCCAGTCTCTCTACAGCCTGGCGCATCTGCTCTGCATGTTCCTCTGCCTGAGCTTTCTGCTCCTCTAGTTCACTGATCTCCATCTTAAAGCCTTGTGAGATGTCCTTCCGCTCAACCTCCATATTCTGCCGCATCAGCCCCATACTGCGTTCGTAGAAGTTCACCTGTGCACATGACATTAAGTTCACTTTGAACTG
>JAZGTK010006476.1:0-15011 GCA_036877625.1 Ambastaia sidthimunki | reverse complement strand
AAGATCCACTTCACCACAATTTGAGGTTTAACATTGTCATTCTTACAAATGCAACAAGCCATTTCTTGCATATAAAGCAAACCTTTCAGACAATTTATTCCACCGCAAATCTTAAAAACAAATGTTCCATGTGAAACTTCCAGAGGATGGTTGCAATGTGTCAAAAAGGGACAGACAGGTCAATGACCTCCGTGACAAATACGTTCATGAAAACACTGTCAAAACGATTATGAATAAATACAGTATATAAATAAAAAAGGATCTCATGAGATAAAAGAGTGATGCTTTATCTTATACAGCTTTAAAGAAATTCCGTCATAATTCAGGTTATGCCAGTTTTAGGTTGAAAAACAAAATATGCTCATGTTATTTAAAAACGTATTTAAAAAAATTGTTTTTTAAAAGTTCCAGGTTAAAAAACAAAATATGCTCTGCAGTATAATGTTGGTTACAACAAAAAATAGGTTTAAAATAATCAATGTTTGATTAAAAACAATGTTTGTTTTGAAAGCAACAATCATAATTACAGTAAGGCAGTTACCATGGGCAACCATTAATACTGTTTTTAAAAGTACTGCATGACGTGAGTGTGACAGAATCACCTCTGAGTTCATGTAAATTTATATCCTGTCATTTTACTTGTCATTACATAACAAGGCATGTGTAGGCGCTTTAACAAAAATACAGCCATGTCTGCTCTTGAATACTCTGGCCCAGACATTTTCCACTGGTGTGTGTTTCTTTAATCACTTTTTATTACTTTAAAAACTGAAAGATAGGATAAGGAGTCCAATTTATTTTCTGTGGTAAACAACATTATGCCAGTGTTGAATACTATTGACAGAGTGTAACTTGTATTAAACTTTGTTTTTGAATAATTTCTTCCATTGTGTGTGCGTGTTACTTAACCACATTTTTGGTATTATTTTCAAAACTAAAGGACGTGTCCACATAATTTTCTGTGGAAATCAACATTATGCCAGAATTGATTAAACACAGTTGATAAAGTGTAACTTATATTGACCCCGGAACATTTATTTGTTCAAAGACATGGCAGGCAATTTTTTTCAGAAACATTTTTCATATATATAAAAATATATGTAAATATATTTATATCAATATATATCTTCTCTGAAAGGCATGAGATCATAAAATGTTCATCCAATCATTTTACTGGGCCAAATGCAATGATAGGACATTCTACTTGCCTATCAAACTATGTATGCATTCATGTGTTAGAGGAGGTGTGGCTTTGGGGAGCGCTATAAAGGCAGGGCATATATCTTATGCATATATCTTATGCTTTCAAAGCTACCTTGCTATTGCTACCCTTTCTGAAATTGCCAACCCCACCTTTAACTGCTTGTGGGTACCTGGTGAACACTTTAATTTTCTATGGGATACACAGAAGTCATGTATTAGCAGAAGTTATGTTACAGCCTTCCTCTTTGTGGTTCTGTTGTGGACTCTGTTGCTAATTAAGGATCTATCCAACAGAAGATTGTCTTTACTGCTATTGAAAAAAAAAAGATCTGTGGCCTCGGCTTGTGCTGTAGTCAGCATCCCACTGGGTGAACAATACGGGCTGACTTCCTGACCCATTCGTCTGGGGATCCTAAAGACAAACAATGGAACCCTTAATTAACATTGGCCATTCCCAGCACTAGGCCCTTCCTGATGGTCCCGATTCAGACCTGAACACAAAGCTTGCTGTGTTTTATTTCTCTGACACCATCTTCTGTGCTTGTGTGCCCTGGCCCTCCATATGAACACTCTCAGTTAGGCCCTAGTAATAGAATAGAGAATGAGCGATTTGGCCTTATACATCTATAGGTCAAATATGTGCAACATTCTCAGTTGTACGAAAATGGAATTTAGTGACTTCAATGAGACAAATGGATCTGTAAGGTTATCTGTGCAGAATCCGAGATGAGCTCATGCTTGTACATTATCTATTCTCCTAAACTGGGCAGGATGTTTTGCCATGCCAGATAAGGCCAAACAAATGGTCATTTTGCTCAAGTTATTAAGTTGGCTACAACGTCAAAGGAACTCGGGTCATAAGTAACCTTGCAACAACAAACAACCTGTAACAATACCAATGACCTTGTGCAAGTTTATAGTGAGTTTGTCTAAGTTAATCAATGGCACACAAGAGTGACTTTGAACAATAATGGACTCTGCATTGTGACCAAAAACTTTCTGTGACCATCCACTGCAAGCGTCATTACAGAAATATGAAGCTTTGACTTAATAAAATCAGGCTGGCAGAGAAACTGCACGATCAGCGGGGTTGAAACATGCACGAAAACATGCAGAACATCTCCAAATAATCATAATCAAAAGCCTTCAGATGAAAGAGCCTCATGTCCTTCTTCCAGACCATCATATAAGATTAGTGCTGACATGAAACCCACTCATGTTTGTTTTCTTTCATTAACTTTTGCGCTCAGAAGACCAGACGTGACCGCAACCTTCCTGTTGGAAAGTGATTGAAATATGTATAGCAGTTTCTGTACTTATTAAACTTAATCAAAAAGTAATTACCAAGGATTTTGTAAAGAATTAAACTCAAAAGGCAGATGAACGCCAGGGCTGAGGATCTTTGTCTCTTTATCCAAACAATACACCCCCCCATCAGCATTATGTCTGTCCAAAACAGAAACTCTCCTGTTAAAACCACAGTTATTGTTTTGAGGGTCTTTTTCAGACCGACAATGCCTGCGTGCCCCTTAATTTGTCCTCATAAATCTTTCTGAGGGCAGCATTCTTAAAAAAAAAAACTCTGAGCAATGCACTCACTAGTTCCCAATTTTTGTTTTCTCATTTCTAAATATGACAACGGATCACAACACCCAGTTGAAGAAAGAGATGTTATTGTTCTGATCTTTTGCTTGTTGACATTGAGGTCTCATGCAGAGACATCATACAGTGCAGAAAGATCCTCTAGTTGCTGTTGTATCAGCACAGTCAGAGGAAAAGTGGCATTACTGTACAGAACACAAAGCAGCTGGCAGGAAACCTGCTTTTCATATTTTTTAACTTAGATTTCCTTTTTGAGGAAGTGTGATAAACATGCTGTCCATACTGTTGACCTTCATCAGCCGATTGTTTCCAAATCCTGAGAGGGACTTCTACAATCAGTACTTAATAAGAATAAATAAAAACCTCAATTTTTATTACGAAATAAAACCTCATATAATTTTTAAATAAGTGCATTCATATTAATGTTCATATCACAGCCTACTGCACTGGTATTATTAGGTCTATTAATTCAATGTCTTTAATTTAAATGTATTATTTATTAAATTTTATTATTTAATTTATTTCATTTTTGACAAACTGCATTTTGATCCATCGACAGCCCTAATTATTACTGCACTTACTTTTTCTTTTCCTAGCAAAGTACTTTTTATTTTTATAAAGTATTAACATTAATTGTCAGTATTAAATCAAATTAATTATGGCTATTATGACTAAAAGAAGCTTTTTTATGGTGCACAATGGTGCCATAAATAAAAACAACCAAAACATGTTTAAGAATGTGAATACTAAATCTGTATTGCGACATCACACTGGTTGTTTCCCAGGACAACAGACTGACAGGCTGTGAGAAACACTGAACAGCTGGCCTGAACAAACAGACCTATGAAGCAACATCACACGTTCATTTACATGGAGTCATTTGTGTACAACAACCTCTAAAACGCTGTTGAACTGCAATGGAGCCAGTTTCTTTCTTCCTAACAGTCACTTTACATGCACAATCACACACCAATTACGTTTAAATTAATACCTCAATTAGCATAACTGATATGTGTAAATTATAGTAAATGCACTTTTTTATAATACAGCAAGAATATTTACTGCAATGAAAAATCATTTTCTTAAGTAAGGACTTATCACCAAAATATTAAACAGTTCAGTTAAAAGGCTGTAATTAAAGAACCATACATGATCAGTGATGATCATTTAAACAGATATTAATGCAAATAAAACATCTACATACACATCCATACAAACTGAGACTTTAAACTGCTTTCAGCTACAGTATAAGAACATCTGGATTAAGCACAGTGTGACTGTCAAGCAAAATCACATCAGACTGTTCTAGGAGTCAAAAGTTGAGGGTTTCACTAAATCTAAATACTGTCAGTCCGAAACACACACATATTCAACAAAAGGTCATTTCTGGCCATGAGTACAGCGATTCATGCTTTATTACTAAATATATGAGGCTTTTAAAACATCTGTTGAAAATCGTCTAGTACTTACAGAACAACGTATAACACAACAGAACTCTTAAATCACCAAGTATGCACTATTTCAAAGCATTTTAACACACAGACACACACTTCATTTCCTGGGCCTGCCAGAGTTTCTGATTAAAAGTGGACTTGCTTATGCATGCAGCTATTTATTTGATTCTATCAACAGACAGGAAATACATTGTCATTTTGGATCCCTATTAAAGCCATGTTTACGCAATTATCTCAGCAAGAGACTGGAAAGAGGTGACGGTCTCCTAACAACTCTGTGATTGCCTCTTACAACAGACTGTTTTCCTTCCACAGGTGGCTGTAGTTCTAATGGAAGTTTCTTTCAAACAAAGGTTTCCTGTCACTAAATTATACAACCTCAGGCTAATGTTTACGATTTTAGCATGTTACATAATTTAAATGCTGAAGATAACGGCAACAAGAAATCACAAAGTTTATCACTCTGAATAACAGTGAACAAACTGCAGGGCGGAATACAATATACAAGTTTTTAAGGTCTTTACTAGCGTTAATGGAGTCAATATGAGTTGGAAGAGGGGAGGAAGAATGAAATTGATATTTTTACTTTTAACATTTTACCTCACAATATTGTATCAAACTTTTAATGCAAAGAATGAGTTTATTTTTTAAAAGGGAGATTTGGCCAATACTCAGGTTTGTGAGAAGCAAATGTATTTTAGCATTAGAATGCTAGTATTTCTTTTCCAGCAAAATCTAAACTCAGAACACATGAAGACACTGTGCAAAACAATTATATGCTGAAGAGTTTGACTGGAATGCAAATGAAAAGAAACAAGTAATTAAAGATCGCAAAATATTACAGTTTGTGAATAACTATGCACTACAGCTGAAATCACAATATTATCACACAATATCACTGAGACTTCATGAGGTTGAAGAGGACATTTAACTGAAGCTGATGATCCGGGGGCAGGGCACCATTTGTTCAACAGCCTTCAAAGTGTTGAATGTACCACTTAATCAACTGAGTTAAGTGGCCCAAAACATTTGGAGAAAGCAAATCATGCAACATAAGGGAAACATTTGTGTTGTTATATATTAAAACAAGGAAACCACTAGAAAAGCAAACAGCTAATCAGAAAGTGCCAACCGCTTGTTTTGGGGTTTCCAAAACATTTAAGAACATTGATCGTTTCTATGGATGCACAACCAACAAACCCCCAGAACCTCAACCAAATATAATAGCAAACATAAGTTTTAACAGCACGAAAGCTGCTGAAAAACACTGAATTTTAGCTAAAGAAATCTGGAGGAAGAAAATTAGAAACAGGGCTATATATATATATATATACACACACACACACACACACATTCCTTTTCCATGATTGAGATTTGAACAAGAGATGTATTATCTCAAAAGAATAATCAGCCCTCTGTATGAAATCAATGGTATTCATGTGTTTTTGCTTAACACCAGAGAATCTTCATCGTTTCCATCAAAGATCATCATGACTTACAGACCCCAGCTGGGTCCACTGCACTGTATCTGCTCACTGTATCACTCAATTCATTAAATATACGCTTTTGCACGATAATTTTAGAGTTTTCTAGCATGACTTAAACCTTAAGTACGCACTGAGAACGTTTAACATCCAATGCATTTGGCGTTGTGCCACTAACACAATATATCAAGAGAAGAAAATGTAAGTAGGAGACAGAAACATGATTGTTTTCCTGTGGCAATTTCTTACAACAAAAGGCATTCTTTTCCGCACCCTGCACCATGTTTCAACGACGTCCAAACAAGCCCCACATTGATTGGGTGTCGGTGGGTGTCAGAATCCTTGCTGTGAATGACAGACAGTGTCACTATGAGACCGTGCCACAAAAAAGGGCATTGGCAGGAGGCATGCATTGCAGAGTACATGACTCACGAGCCGAGCTTACATGCAGTGGCTCTCGCAGCCCTGCGAGTCGCATTCCATCACACACATTTTCCATGAGGAAATCCCAGCGCACCTCTGTATGCCGGTTAGGAATGAGTGTCATTGACAGAAACAATCAGATACTCAGCTAGCATAGCATAAACATCAAGAAATGGGCTATGGTTTTTGAGGTCTTGGCATAAAAGTTGGCAGTGGGAATTCTGGGTAATGAATGACAGAGCAAAACTGTTCCCATTTAGTACAGCTTGTTGACATAACTCTCTCTAGCTGCCCGTGGGCAGAGTTGACCAAACAGCTGCCTGCTCCATGGTGCTCTTTTCTAACTAGTGTTCCCTGTAGAGCTCTACTGGGGCCAAAAAACACTTCCCTCAGGTGACATGCGAGTAGAAGAGGTCTATTGCTTTGCAGTTTAAAAAGACACACATACCAGAAGACCTGACTAGCACACATGCTTCCTGCCCCAACGCTCAGCTTCCACTGAGCCATGACATTCCCTAATTCCTATCTGGTCTGCTCTTCTCCAGACGCCCTGCCACGGCCAGCCTTAGTCACTGGAATGGCTATGTTTTGAAATTCTGCCCCTGCACTGACTGAGCAGTTACCCAGCTAACAGGGAACATTCCCTGAACGTTGGCTAACGCTTTCTAAAAGTTCTCTCAAGTGATCAAGAAACATTCTTACTGTAACATTAGTAGAACATTTTTAACATTATACATCATATCAAAAACGTTATTCTTAAGTAGTTAGTGGAACATTTTAGGAACATTCTCATGTTAGAGAATTTAAAAAAGTTTGAATAAAGTTCTTATAACCATAATAATAATGTTAATTAAAAAACTGGACGTTTTGAACTGTCAAAATATCATTTTTATTGTTTTATCACATAATGGGAACATTAGGGAAACATTCTTAAAACGTAACAATTGTTAGCTGGGTGTGCCCATTTCACCTCATCTGCTGGGAAATTAATGGAGATCTAGACAGTGTGCTGGAGAACGCATGAGAAAGTCATTCTCAGCGCTGGCTGTAGATCACAGGTCCTGCTGTGCCCTGTGAAGTCAGAGCTTCAATGTTTGTGTTGGCAGGGGGTTTGTAGTCCTTTGGATAGGACAAACCTTTAGTGGGGACCAGCTTGCACTGGAATTCATTTCCTTTGAGACAAGAGCCGAAAGACACCACATGCATCATTTTTCCACAGGCTTTTCTGGAGCATTTCGAGAGCAAAACATTGTGTCTGAGATACAATATTCAGAGAGGTAAATACGTGGATGCGGAATGGGGAATGAAAATTGGAAAAATTGAAATTATGAGGAATGGAAAGTAAATCACAGAATGTGGGACTCAAGGGGAAGGTAAATTGATTTAGTGTTGAATTGAGGGGGTGTGAACATTATCAGGGGACTGGACTGGACTTCCACTGACATTTACAGGAGAAGCTGAAATGTAAAACAGGACATTTTTGACAGATTTACTCTTAAGCCTTGTGTTAAAGTTGCTCTACATATACTGACTAGTCTCCAGCTAGTATTATAAACAACAGAGTTTTGTCCTTTTGCCCTTACACTAAAGTTTTTTTTTTAATATGTGTTTCTATGCTTTTTAAAACACGATGGGGTAACATCATAGTGATAGTTTACACAATTCTGTCATTTACTCATCCTCATCTTTTTTCCAACCTGTATGACTAACTTTCTTTTGTGGAACACAAACGCAGAAGGCAAATCACTGTTTGCCATAGTCCCAATTTACTTTATTGTATGAAAAAAAGCAGTCATCTTCTCTATTCAAACAAAGACAGAAAGTTTAAGTATGTGATAAAATGACAACATTTTGGGGGGAACTATCCCTTTAAATGCATTTATCATGCATTTAAAATAACATCCCTTTTGTAGATTTCTTAAACAATAGCTCACAGAGCTCAAACTCAAAAAGGCAACAACACAATATCTTATATTGGCAAAAACAATATTATCATTATAATACTACTATGATATCATTTATGACCGCAGTGTTTTCATAAATAAAGCTTGATTATGATTACATCATAGTATGGACACAACTACAGCTCAATCTGTTATATGCGATTGGGTAATATTTTCCATCAGCCATTAGGGAGAGCAAACACCCTCACAAAACAATAAACACAAGTGTATTTCTTTGCACAATGTTGACAATGTCAAAAGAGGGGTTTGTAAATTACCTGAGCCACGCACATAGCGTTAGAGATCTTCTATCATGATAGGACTTTTAGCAGCCTACAGGGAACCCTCATCATCTTTCAAAAAGGGAGTTTGCCACTTTAATCTCACATCTGGTCCGTATTACCATTCCATACAGCTCACACTTGAATCTGAGCCTGAACAAGAACCTCACCCACGATCTGCATCCAAAGACTATTAAACCCTAACAGCCTGAAATTAAAGATGACACTGTCTCCTTCACAAACACTTGTATTTTATCTTTGTTTAACACATTTTTTATTAATGAAATTAGTGTTGGAATGAAGAGAGTCAAAGAGAAGACAAGGAAAATGTCAACAGTATGAAATGTGACATCAAAAGCTGTCTAATAGTGCTTTATGTTTAAAGGGATAGTTCATCCAAATATAAACATTTTATCAATGTTTACTCGCCATCATGTCGTTCTGAACCTATGACTTTTTTCCTCTGAAGAACACAAAAGAAGATATTTTGAGAAATGTGTCAGTGGTTTTGTGTCTGTACAATGGAAGTCAACGTGTACCACTGTTGTTTAGTTACCACCATACTTCAAAATATCCTTTTTGGTGTTCCTCAGAAGCAAATCACACAGGTTCAGAATGGCATTAGGGTGAGGAACGACATAATGGTTAAGAAACTTTAATTTTTGGGTGAACTGTCACTTTAAGACTACCCCAAATATGTTTCACCTTTAAAAATGAACATTATTTTGTATTTCAGAGAGCTGTGTCCTGAGGGTGTACATTGTTCTAAGAAAGCTGTTGCAATAATCAAAACAACACAAGTGGTTTCTCATGACCCCAGCTCATCTCATTTTTTGTACGTTTTCCCAGTAAAAGTGAATTTAAGCATCCAAACAGATTTAAATCACGAACTTGTCACCTGTTCATCTCGAGGGCAAAATATTTTCATCTTATTTTGCACTCTTGTTTGCATTCTTCTCTCACTGAGTTCATTCATACCACATTAACTTGAACTATCATTGAAATGTGTTGTCTTGCAAACAAATTGTCATGCATCCTTACAAAACTGTTGCTTAAAGAAGCTATAGAAAAGGACTTAAAGCTACACATGCTTGAATAAACCAGTCACCCGCACCTGCAAAGCACACATGTTTCCAATAAAACACTATTTCTACATATGCCTCATTTCCTGAACTTAGTTAATATCAGATATCCTAAAAGTTAATGATGTTTTTATTGCCGTGGACTGATTTCACCAATGTCTCACATATTTGTCTGATTTAAGAAAAAGAGAAAACAGTGCTTAAAAAAAATCAAGTCAAACCTTTATAAAAAGAAATAAAAAGATTTCTATATTTTAAAACCAACTGCTCAGTGGCCTCTGTGTTACCTCAGTATAGCAGCTCTCAGAATTAACTTGATACGCATGACTATAAAGACAGAAAGATGTTTGTTTGACAAGTAGGTCAACACAGCTAAATCTTTCGCAATCTCTCTCGGTTTCTTTCTCTACAGTGTGTTCTGAGACTGGTGGCTCTTACCTGAGGGCAGTCTTTGATATAGTGTCCCTTGTTGAAGCAGAGATGGCACAGGTAGTTTGGTGGTGGTCTCTTGCTGGGTTTGCGTGGCTCAGAGGAGAGGGAGAGGTCTGAGAAGTGGTCCGTTAAAGAGTTCAGTCCGTCCACTATGTTGTTGAGTGAGCCGTATGGGGACACACTTTTGTATAAACCATTATTCAGGGCCTGCGAAATATAACAGAATATAGAGGACAATCCACCAAATAGTTAATCACAGCATCCGCATTATGCATAATACAGCATCAAAAAAATCAAAGAAACAATGCATTCATTATACTTAACATAATATCATAATAATCTGCTCTTGAATATGTTTACCCTGAAAAAATTTGTCTAGGAAAATGTGGAATATTGTATTACGTCTGGGAAAAAAGTCTAAAAAGGAATTAAATCAAATATGTAATAACGTAATTTTAAAAAGTCCCCAATTATGTAGAACTGGATTTGTCATGATGACACTAATTGATGACCATTTAAATTCATACTTCATCACAGAATTCCTAAATTGGTGCGACATAATCCACAAAATCCCATAATAAGTACATCAGTCTGAGATTTGCAAATCACATTACCATATACTGTAACCACAGAAAGTGCAATACAGCATCAAAAACACAAAAGAGATAGTTTGGAAGGGAAGAGGTTGCATGAGCGATGTCTTCCTCTGGTTATGGTTTGAGAGGTTATGTTATTGTTTAAGTCTAGTATGAAACTTTACACTTGGCAGGTTCAGATAACTGTCATCTAGTTCTCAGCAAGCCAGGACAATAAACAGTTTCAGCATGTATCTTCCCAGACAAGTATCACTTAATCAGTTAGATAAACTGGATACACCAAATAAGCTTTATTAAATCTTCTTCTATGGCCGTACATCTGGTGATCATTTTCCATCCAGCCCAGTTTATTCCGTCTGATTTTCATGTTGTGGAAGAAATGCATGCAAAACACGCATTTGTATTGTATGCATACAACACATTTGAATGCAATTGCATGCATGCAAATTTAAACTATAATTTACCTAATGATAATATATGAGCATGTATGACAAAAGATTAAGAGTTGCATGAAATTAGAAATCTTTAGATGTGGTTATGTTCCAAATAAATAGGTCTATAACACGCAGCGTTATGAGAAACTGTGTCTAACTACACTGTTATTTAGTGAGAGTTATGACCAACAAACAGTGAAGTCTAAGATTAACAAGGAATATAAATAGGAATGTTGAAATTTATGAACAAGTTCTTCAACATAAAACTAACAAGCATGATAGTCGCTATTTCAGACTTCATGGAAATGCAATGATTATAACTATCAGCAATGTTTTTTTATCAGAATGCATTTCTACAATGGTCAAAAATGCTTATGCAATAAAGCAACCACAATATTGATTGTAGCTGTCAGACAGTTGTTGGCCAAGTTTCTCCTGAGGGATGTGACCGTCACACACATTTACACTAGTGGAAGGCATCTCCCCTCACTTCTAACCCCTCCACACAGCAGGAGAGCCAGTCAGAGGGGTTAATCCTAGCCTGTACTGCTGCCACTCACTGCATACACACCACACACACACACACACACACACACACAGGTTAACACTTACTCAGACAAAATGTGCTAGTAAGACGTTTGGCAGTTTCATTATCATCTAGGTGTGCTGAGACTCTTTGCTGGCAATAAAAAAACTTAAACTTAAAATAAACAAAGAAACTGTCATACTCATACATCCCAATGTTAATGTGGTACGCATCATACACAACAAACCAATGTGATGTTAAAAACACATTTGTAATCTTGCAGAAAATCTTTATACTAGTGGCTCTAACCCCAACATCCTTCTATTTGCAAGTGCATTAAAAAAAGAGAAAGTAAAAGAAAAGAGGGAGAGAGAGAGAAGGAGATGTCACAATATTTTTATTAACTCTGATTACAAACGAACGCTTTGCTCTTTCTCAAACTTTCCATTAAACATCACCACTTCATCTATGTCTAAGCCACAATACTGTCATTACATCATTAAAATGTGTTACTCATACCTTCAAGCTTCTGGAAGTAATTATCTCATTTACAAAACTAAATTGAAGACTACAAAAACAATAGAAACTGTAGTTCTGAGAGCACTCATTAAAGGTAAATTAATGTAGCTATTTAATTTTTAAACGCAGTCCAAGACAAAGCCACACCCATATTCTTGGCTTCTAATTCATGTTTTATGTCAACAATAATTTTTAAGTCACCATAAAAGTACAACATTATATAAAGGTTTAAGTTCCCAAGAGTACATTTAGTTCATTTAAATTTTAATAATTTTGAATTATATCCATTTTACTGTAAGTGTAACACCTTAGCAATATATCCTTCACTGGAAAGGTCATCCAAGGTTCGAAAAAAGATCTTACGGGAACTTTTCCCCTTTTTTTCTTCATTTGTGATTTGCAGTTTATAATATATAATATTACAATATGTTTTAGCTATTCTTACAGACACATTAAATTATTATCTGGTACACTGATAACACTATCATAGCTAATCATTCAGACAGCATTAAATTCAAGACTTTAACAACTCTATAATCCTCATCATATTTTGATAACCCTGAGCATCTTTAGGTCTATAGAGATCAGATCAGATTTCTGACTTCTTGGGCCCAAACAATGGGGGCCCAGTTCAAAGTAGGGGGCTGGCAAATAAAATGCAATCTTACAATCAAACCAAGATAATTTCATGGATGACTACTTAATTTGGCTGCCCACGTGTTGTTACAAAACATACACTGAGTGCAAAACTTTACTGATCACAATAACACTGTTTTCTATTGAATCTTGCAATGTGATTTCGTATGCATCAAAATGATTAATTCTTCGCATATTTTAAATTATATAATTAGTGAAACTAAAAGTAAAACTTTACCTTTACAATAAAAGCGAAATAAAAATGTGTATGAATCTGCAAAAACAAGAGTTATCACCTATCACAAGTTTGCTACAAAAATGCACACAAACCAGTTAGCTAAAGTAGTTAACTAAAGTAACCAAGAGTTGACACGCACAAAATTACACGATGATGCGTCTATTTCGCGCACTGTATGTTGAGCTGCGCTTTACATAATAAATCTTATTCCAGACTGCAGGGACCGTTATCTCCATAAACTTATTTCCCGACCAAATGAAATCTGTTTGACAGAAAACGAGTTACCTCATTCCTTTGCATCTGAAAGAGATTGTTGAGATAGTTGGAGTTGAGAGAGGAGCTCAGGTCACTGGCGGGGGTTTTGCTGTAGTTCAGGTCCGGATGGGAAGAGTTGGGCTCGGGTCGGAAGGCATCGAAGGCACTCGTCTGATGTGTGTCTTGTAAAGAAAGGTAAACCCAGTTGAGAAGCTGTGCAGGCTGGTACATTGAGGTGCTGGTGTCTATTGCGGACAGCAAGCTCATGTTGTAACTTTCACTCTTCCACTGTTACTTTTGGGGAAAGGCAAACTTGGTTGACTTGATCTGAGTCTACTGTGAATGCGCCGTCCGGTTTTCCACACCCAAAAACTGACCACTTCTCTCTCTTCTTCCAGCACAGACGTTATTCATTCGCTGGGATCCGTGTCCCAGGTTTATACTTACACAAAAGTCATTGCTTCAACATGTCAGAATAAAAAGTTTTAGCCCGCTGTCGTCGGCCCGTTATCTCGCTTTATTTGCACTGTAACAGCAAGGAACTCATTGAATATTCATGTGTGCATGCCCACGTCACTGACCCAACCAGCCAATCAACAGGCGATGTTTAACATATCAGCTGGTATATGGGGACAACCTGTTGATTATTGGCTAACTTGCTAATCTGGGCAAAACATATTCATTTATCACAGAATGTTTTTTAGGTGCTTAGTTCTTCGTTTTATAAAGAAAAAATATTTTAAATGAAAAGGGTCGCAAATGTATAGTTCATACAAAAAGGAAAACATGGTTAACAAAGAAACTGCATTATGTCACAATATTTTTGAAATGCAATTAACTACTAATACTAATATATTAACTGTAATTACATTAAAAGAAAATTACCCCCTCACTTACACCAGTTAACACGGCTGAATCGTTTAAAAAGTTGGGGTCACATGTGAAACTAAACACCTTCAGGAAGCCAACAGGGTGATATAAGCAAATGGGTTTGTTTGTTTAACAGGGGTGAGATTCTTGAGTGATGAACCAAAACCATCCCAGAAAACATCACTTATTTTCTACCAGTGCTAATAACTATGAGAAAATGAAGAAAAAAGACAAGTCTTAACAGAGATTGTTAAAATGAACATTTACTTTCCACAGAGAGGGTAAATAAATAAATTCAAGGCCACATTTTGCTTTCATTAATAGAAAACAGATGAGGTTTAAAATGTTCTGAGACTCACATACAATGTTGCAACTTTGATTGACTTACCTGAGGTAGCTATGGCAGCCTAAACTGATTTGTGCTCCACCTTGTGGCTTTGTTAAGATTCTCGTCCTGCTACAGACACTTTATAATACTTCTCCTATTGATGAATCATTAAATCATTAAAATGCAGATTGTTGGAAACTTCACATGGGGAACTGCTACATTATGATCCAACACTGTTTGGATCTCCTTTATTCTGAATTAAGAGAAGCAACCTCATCTGTATATCCTTCAGCAATATAAAACACACACAAAAAAAGCATGTACAATCAATATATTAACTGTAGATATCCATGTTTTTGTAAATGGCATGGAAAGCACTAACTTACCTGTCCTTGATCTTAACCAGACAGCTTTTACAGTATTTTATATGTACTCAATAGAGTTAATGAAAAAGATGTGGTAGATTGTTGAATGGGAATAAAAAGATAATGATTTGGGACTGTGTGTGCATGTTGAAGATGCAATCATGTTTACTACTGTAACTTTGATGCATTCAACATGTTGTTATGAAAAGTTTAATTTAAACTCTCTTTTATGACTGCACATCCTCATGGCTAACACAGCCAAACTTTTTGTACAGCAAATTTCAGGAGTAGCCAGAAGTGTGTAGAATTTAGCCTCCCTCTGGTGGAGAAATATCACAGA
>JAZGTK010006475.1:0-20760 GCA_036877625.1 Ambastaia sidthimunki | reverse complement strand
TTTTTTCATTAAATTAATCAAAATACAGATTCTTACCTTTAAGGTTTAACATAAAGGAAAAAGAAAGATGCACACCTCTACACCTCTACACAGCAACTTCTGAGGTTTCCTACCTGATCAGAGACTCTAAAATAAGCGGTGAAGGGCCCTTCTGAAACTCCAGTTCTTTGTAGTGCAGGGCCTTTGCATAGGCCCGACACTTAGCAGCTCTCTCTCCAAGCAGAACAATGCCATTGTCATCTCTTAAGGGAAGTGGCCCCTAACACACAAACGCATAAAACATACATCAGGTATGAAACAGAGATAAAGCATTAAACAGGCCAAAGAGAAGAAATCCAGCCCAATACATGACTGGCAGTAAGAAGGGCTTATATAATAAACCCACATGGAGTCTCAGAGTTCTCTTCCCATCTGATATGTCATCACTCAACAATGTGAGCCATATTTGTTGTGCTGGAATGTGTCAAGGAATATGGAAAAAACAAAAAAAATGCTCCCACAGCGCGGAGGAAGAGCTAAACTCCCTTAACACTTAACAGGAGAGTGAGGTGGCAATTATGTTAATGAATTAACATTAAGAACACAGGGCAGAGAAAGAGCTGTTTTAAACATAATTTAAAACAGCATCCTGGATTTCATGAGGCTTTTTTTACAGGCAAGAACAAATCAAGGCAGCTGCTTCCTTTTCTTGCAGATGCCTCTGAATGAAGAGGGTGTGGAAGGATTTGTTCTTTGTAATGGACAGATGTGTCTATACTTGAAACCACATCACACATTTCACATCATATTAATGCAAAAATCATACGTTAAAATATTTTTTACTTTGTTTTGTCAACATGAAATTAAAATAAGATCTTTTCTAATATATGTTCTTATTGTGTACAATTGATAGTCTTTTGTCAAAAGTAGCTGTAAGTATAAATGTAAGTCAATTGCTCCACGTCACATTGCTGTCTGTCACTCTTTAGGGTCAAAAGCAACACTATTCATTATGACTTCAATAAACTCCTAATTACTACTTATAAGGTAGTTGTTAAGTTTAGGTATTGGGTAGAATTAAGGGATGTAGAAAAGGTCATGTGGAATAAGGCATTAATACATGCTTTATAGACTTTATCCAATATAACAGCCAGTAATAAACAGCCAATATGCTAGTAAAATACATGCTAATACGCAACTAGATAAAAGTGGGAATTACTCTTATTAGTCCTGACTGACCTTGTCACTATGTTCCATGAACTCGGCGAGGTTGAGCAGTGTCTGTGTGACCTCAGCGATGTCCTGTGAGGTCAGAGCCAGCTCAATACTGCGAATCAGCTCGTCCTGCTGATCCTCACTGAGCTCTGACCAGCACGACAGGAAGGCGGCATTGAAGAGATCCCTACACAACAGAATGAAGCTTTAGTTCTGCACTCTAAACTCTTCAGTTTACAGAAATACAGAAATCTTTATGCATCATAAATTTGATTGACTATTAGTTAAATAATTGGATTACCACAAATTGTGTTTTAATTTCTGACTGTCATGTAAAGCTGAACAAAATTACTGAGAATGTTAAAAGTATGTGCTCAAAATTCTGACTCAAACAAATAGCATAATGTAGCAAGATTATTTGTGTTCAGGTTATGTAATGGCCACCACTTCACATTTCAGTATTACTGGGTATTTACACTGAACAATGATCAGGTCAATACTTTATACAACCCGACTTCCTGATATGTTGTCATGTTTTTAAATTTGAATAAAATAAAAACTAAAAGAATTTTAAATGACATAAGCCAATATTTTATTCATGTTTATCAATAAAACAGAGAAAATAACAAATGTTTAAACTTTTATGGACTAAATGAGCTCATTTCAAATTTGATGCCTGCTACAGGTCTCTAAATGGTTGGGATGGGGGCAACAAAGGGCTGAAAAAGCAAGAAATGTTGAAAAGATTCAGCTGGAAGAACATCTAGCACTAATTAAGTTAATTGAGATCAGGTCTTTAACATAATTAGCTATAAAAGGGATGTCTTAGAGAGGCAGAGTCTCTCAGAAGTAAAGATGAGCAGTCTCTCCTCTGTGAAAGAGTGCGTAAAAAGCTTGTGGAATACTTTAAAAACAACAATTGCAAAGGCTTTGCAAATTTCATTATCAGCGTTCAGTTCAAAAGCCAGCAACTCTGATGGTAGAGGGGTGCACACCTGCATATGGTATGAGCAGCTTACATGTTTTGTAAGGCACTATGAATGCTGAAAGGTATATAACGGTTTTAGAGCAACATATGCTTCCCTCCAGACGACGTCTATTTCAGGGACGCCTCGTGTATTTCAGCAGGACGATGCAAAACACATACTGCAGCTATTACAACAGCATGGATTTGTAGTAGAAGAGTCCGGGTGCTGAACTGGCCGGCCTGCAGACCAGATCTTTCACCTTTAGAGAACATTTGGCTCATCATTAAACGAAAAATACCACAAACTCTTTAGCGGCTGGAAACCTATATCAGGCAAGATTGGGACCAAATTCCAACATCAAAACTCCAGAAACTCATAACCTTGATGCCCAGACGTCTTCAAACTGTTTTGAAAAGAGGAGATGCTACACCATAGTAAACATGCCCCCCTCCAAACTATTTTGAAATCAAATTTGAAATGAGCTCATTTTGTGCATAAGTATAACATTTCTCAGTTTAAACATTTTGGTTCTCCATGTTCTATTGTGAATAAAATATTGCCTCATGTGATTTGAAATTCTTTTAGTCGGGTGTGTTATATATTGTGTAAGGGTTGTGTTATTACATAACCTGAACACAAAGCCCATCATCGGTCATTTTTGTGGCAATGTTTTAAATGTATATGATTTAATCTCATCTGATGGTAGAGCTGGTAAAACGCAGTTATTCGCTGAACTGCAGATGTAGCAGCACAGGTGGTTTATAGGTAATCTGCACCTGTTACTCTTGGACAGAGGGAGATTTTCCAGTCATTTCTTTTTAATATTCAAATTAAGGTTAGTAAAGTTGTGATCAAATAAATGGAAAAAATACTTCTAAACTTTTTTTGCTGAGATGGGCTGTTCTTGGTCTGAAGTGATGCTCTTCTGAATTGGCACACAAACAGAAAGAGACCGAGAAGAAATTTCACCTTGCTAGTGGTATATATGTCTGGGCCAGAGACCAGCAGGAACGCAGAGCAGGTGAGGATGATTCCTTCAGCAAAACCACGCTGAGGCGTCTCAACCACTCCAGCCAATCATCTTTGGACACCTTCCTGGCCGCCCCCCATGCCTGAACATATCAGAATCCGGCCAATCAGACAATAAGATACTACATTTACGTTGATTTAGTACATTTTTCCAAAGTGAAAAATACAGAATTGTCACAAGAAGTTAGGTGTACAAGTCAAAGACAGGCCAGATACCTGTGAAATTAATCTTTCTACCAAAACCCAGAGCAGTGGGCAGCACTGTAAGGCAATAAGCCCCTAAAGAAAATGCTTATTCAAAACAACAGAGGTGAGTCTTTTTAAGAATAATGCATGTGAGGCTGTCTTTAAATATGGCTACTTGAAAACGCATTTCTCCAGCGGTACACATACAGTACAGTGCAAACGTCTTAGGCCACCATTAGATTTCAGCAATGGTTTTAAAGCCATGGCATAATGACCATAAAGTATATAATTAGTTAATTAGTTAGGAAATGTATGTGCAGTGTTACAAAACAGAAAAAAAATGTAAAAACAGACTAAAGACTATTATAGACTACAGTGGCAAGTAATTTTTGTGAGCTCCCCTAACACTTGAGCAGTAGCAGGACCAAAATGTGCTTAGTGCCAATGGAGGTCACACTAAAAACTGACTTTTGCCTGGAAAAGCCACTTTGCTCTGAATTTTTTATTTTAAACATTTCCTGTATTTTCTGTTTGTATCTTAATAAAGAAAAAGTCGCTAAAACAACAAATCTGGTGGTGGCTTTTGCACAGTATGTGTGTTTTAAAATGTTGCCTTAAAATGATACAACGCTTTAAAGTGAAATAAGAACAAGTGATTTCAAGGTTGTCTAACATTCCTTTGATTGCAAACAAATACAGGGTGTTTGAATGATATTTCAAGGCTTTTTGAACATAAAAACAACAGCCATGTGATAGCGGTGAGCAGGAAACATTCCTCCACGGTTGAATGTTTAATATTTGGTGGGAAAACTGAAGATGATGAAGATGATGATGATGGAAAGCTCTTACAGGCAGCAGCTGCTGATCATTCTGATGTGTTTAATTAGACAGAAGAATCTTCTCAACGGTGTGCCTGCAGGAGACTCACTCATCATCACTGCTTGATCTCAGTGATCAAATGTGACAGCAAATGAACTGCAGTGACACCTCAAGTCAAACCAGGACTTTAAAAGTGTATTCTGGGTTCTTCTTAATGCATGTGGAATTATGTTTATGCTTCTGTGTCCTTTTCAAGTTTGGGAAGAGGTTGGCACCATCCACTGGAAAACTGCTTCCAAAAATCAGAGAACCCCTAACCTTAATTGTCTTTGTGTCTGGTCTAAAGCACTTTCAGTTAAAGCCTAGAAAACCATCTACCTGAACACAAACACTTCTAGCTTCAGTACGCAAGCTTTGAATTTCAGAAAGCCAAATTGTGACACATTCTCAGCGATGTGAAACTATTAGAATTGTACTGAGCAAGTTAATACAAGTTGCGTAAACTGTCGACATATCTATTATAGTTAGTTACCTGAATAACAACTTACCGGTTTACATTGGAGAGTAGCTTTGTTACCTCATTGAGTACAGAAGTTTAGTGTGTTTCTGCATCACCTCAGTAATAGACACAACAGGACTGTGCTTGTGATACACTGCTCATGCATTCACCTCTGAGTTTGCATACGTGCGTGCAAATGAGTTTCTTGCCCTAATAGCATTTCAAGAACTATTTTGTTCAAGCTAACAGACTTTTCTTCTTTTCTTTCTTTTCTTCTTTCTTTAGTTTTATCCTCTGAAGTTTTAATAAATGACAGCTCATTGGCCACTTCACCACACATTACACCAATAACTGAAAATATCTTGTGGTATTTTCAACCAACCATCGCTGGTTTATTTTCATCTAAAAGTTTGATATTAACAGAAAGATTGGCCTGCAGAGTTAGGTGAACGCTCCTTTAGTTCCATCTGTTAATGGCAGAGGCAAACATCAAAAACCACAAACACAGAGACGAGTGTGACACGTCAGTACAGACCTTCTGAAGTGCTGTGGTGCTGACATGCAGTTTCTTCATTGGTCCAGATTCAACAGGACTGCTAACCAGAATGTCACTCTGACTGCTGCGTAACTGTCTGTGCTGAAATATTAGAGGGTCTTCTTCCTCCTCTGCCAGAGTACAGCCCTGAGACAACACACACAAAATCACATGAAAACCTCTGAAAACCACCAGAAAATGTCACATCTGGTTCTTTGATGAAAAAGCAAAAGGACAGACAGTAATCAGTGTAAGGGATGATAAAAGAAATCACCTTCACCCAGATTGTATTGAACACTGATCAGTTATGCTTTGGCTCAATAACTCATTTTTGTTTTTATTTATTTTTATTTTATTTTATTTATTTAAAGTTAGGGATTGCAGCTTTAATAAATATCACATTAAAAGTTGAAATAATCAGTTGAAAAAAATCATCCAAAATATTGGATGATTGGCACACAGATAAACATGTTTATTATTCAACATACTACGAAAACTATTGAATTCACTATTAAACTATATAATGGTGCCCTGGTTTGATTTCCAATGAATGCATAAACCGATAAAATTTACAACTCAAATTCCCAGTGAGAAGTTTGGATTAAAGTGTCAGAAATATAAATGTTATTAGGTTTCCTATTCGCAGAAAGTGCCATTTGTCTTTTAAACAATTACGCTGGCAAAAATAAGCAGAAAAATGTATTATTTTAGCTCTTATTAAAATTCTTATTGTTGGCACTGTTGTGTTGGTGGGAAATATCATGCATGACAACGAGACAGGCAAATTGTTTTTGGATGGAAAGGGGCCACTGGCTAAAACAGGAAGTCTGGGTTCACTAGCAAAGAATGATTGGTGATTCACACAGGGGGCCGACTCCAGGAAATGGAGGCAAGCTTTTCCAAAGAACACAAGAGGAGTTTTGTTTCAGACAAGATCCTCTGACGAAATCGAAATGTCACCAGGGACCTACTTTACAGACAGAAAATGTGCTTTTGTTTGCTAAGGAACATTACATGCAAGACACTGACCTTCACTATTCGACAGATGAGCACGTCATAGCGCTGGTGGTTGATGTGATGTTTCAGCATGACTTTATTCACCATGGGGATGAAGAGCTGGTACTGTGGAAGATACAGACAGCACAAACTGCTCAAAATAGTTTTAATTCGACAGCACAGTGAATTTTTTGACTTCCTAATTTTTTTCATGTTAAAAAGTTAATGGTCAAATATGGCAACATGAGGGTTTCCTAGTCTTTTTCCATTAAAAGATACGAAAACGATACTGATTGAAAGCACATGCAAAGTATATACATTTTTAAAAAGATTTTGTGCATAAGTTTACATGCGTTTTGTTACATATCTTATGTCATAGATACATATACATATGTTTGTGTGTCTAAAATTATATTTAGTATAGCTCAGTAAATAAATAATGACTAAATGACTGAAAGTAAATGAATATTGCTGTAGGCAGTGCTGACAGGCTCGAGCACTATGACACTGTTGCCACCTGCTGCTTCTCACAAAACAATATCTGGCTGTCAGACACATTTAACTCTGAAAATAACTGTAGGAGTTTGAAAAAGTAGCTTTTCTAATATAATTCAAAATGGTGGACAGAAAGTAGCGTTAACTATGCAAATGTGGTAAAATTGGCAACTATGCAAAATGGCGGGAACATTTTCATGATATAAAAATGATGTCATAGGTGGCTATGGCAATGGTTTTTAAATGCTGCCTGAAGGCTAATCAAAGAATGTATAAACACAGTCACCAGATCTAAATATTCACAAGAAACATATAACATTTAACTTTTAACATGAACCTAAGAAATGAGACCTACACCTTCACTGCTTCTCTCCCCATAGCCTCTCAAATGTTTGTATCCCCCAGGATACAAAAACCTTTAGGGTTAAAATTTCATTAGCGACTTGGTACTGAAATACTTAATTTCTAATAATAATTTAGATATCAGAAGGTATCCTCCTGGAATTATTTTTATTCCATACAGTATAACAAAATGCTATCAAGTGTTGAAAGTGAATGTGTGCGCATACAAATGGATCCTGGAGGTCCATGTGTGCATGCGGTGCTTTCAGTCGCCAGTACACAAATAACTTAATGTGATGTTTCTCCAGCTCAGGAAACTGAGGATTGTGGGTTTCAGTGATCAAAAGCAGTGTTGCCTGTGTTTAGTGCTCATGATGGCCACATGTGGTCTGGTAATTTTAAGAGGGTTTTAGGGGTAAAAGCAATTGCTCTCTCTGATTGGACACGTCTGCACACTGGCGAGACACTGGGAAATCATTAGATGGCTGCTTTCCAACAAAGTTACCTTCAACTAAAATTATTCTAGAAAATACATTTGATTACATCATGGCAGCATTACAGACCTGTAATATTCAACAGTTAACAGAAGGGCACATAAAAATGTTGTACCGTAATGTACAACTGCAGACAGCATTACAGCAGGACTTAAACTGGGGTTCTACCTTTTTGCTCAGCTGAAAAACCAGCGAGGACAGTGTGTCCACTGAGGTGTTCCTCAGCTCTGGAGTGATGTCCAGTGTGCGCACAATTGGGTGGATAATCCTGGAGGCATAATCTGTAAAGTCCAGAGACTCCGTCAAGCGGTCCAGCGTCTCTAAGGCCACCCTGAGGAGACGGAAACAAATGAGCATCCAATCAAAACTGCTTTCTGAAATGATCGGAAATAGATTTTTACAGGTAGTGTTTGTCCTAGTGATGCTACAATGATTTAGGCTGTTTCCAGAGTTTAACCATGTTGTTGCTAAGGTGTTATGAGTGTTTTTTTAGTATTTTGCTATGTGCATCATTCATGTCTGAGAATAATACAAGTCAAAAGTGATCCTGTACTCAGAGACCCTGGGGTCACCTATTTCACTACCTCACATGCCCTGTGGTCATTCTTTAAGACAAAATTGATCCAATTTACTTCTTTAACATACTACACATAATTGGTCTTTATCGGTGCATGTAATTAACAAAAACTATACATATAACACCTGTTACCTTGTCTGAAACAGGTAATTGAATAACTTAACTGGTAATTCATGGCACTAGCAACACATGGGTTCAGTTTCATGGAAATGAATGGACCTACAAATTTTGCTTCAAAATTTGCTTCAAAATGCACTGTAAGATGCTTTATATAAAACAGAAACATAAATGCAAACAATATGTTTTCACAATAATTTTCTGGGGTTAGAACTGCTGTTTCCTGTTAACTCTAAACATTGTTGGAGATAATGTGGCAGTTATCTGCTCAAAAACATATGTTCAGACAGTAGTATGTAATTAAGTAGCAGGTAAAGAATTATCCACATATCCTGAAGTGTCATAAGTTAATAAGTCAATAAGTTAACAGGCGGGTGTTCTATACTGCAGTACTGGATTCCTCTGTATGATCAGTTTGAAGGAAGGAAAATGACTGCAGTGAGGGCTGATGGGTGCAGTTATACTGACTTGCGGGCCGGCAGTGGGACATCAGGGGCATCAAACAGTTTGACTATGGGAGGCAGCAGCAGGTGGAGGTAGTCGTCCAGGTTTGCTCCAAACAGCTGGATGGCCATGAGCAGCTAGAACATAGAAGTGTGTCTGAAGAACTCTGACACTAGAGCGCCAAGAACACACTGTATATTTCTGCTAAAACACTAACTCATACAGACACGCTGAATGCAACTCTGATTTCCTGATCCTGTTCTTCTCTTTCCACCATTCCACGTAGCCTTCAAATATTTCTCAAACAAGCAAACTTAGCTTTAAGATTGTTACATATGTTGTTTTACATTTACATATATCATTATTTACATACATCTCAACATCTGAAGTTGCTAATTGCTGTCAATACAAAAGCATGGTTAAAAAAACCCAAAATAAAATGTAGATAAAGGAGGTAGAAGTGAAAAACTGGAGAAGGATGATGTAGATTTGTCTGTAAGGGGAGAATTTCTCCAAACATCTGGTGATTGAGAAGCTCAGGGAAGCGCTTGTATTCTTCACTTCCATTTGTAGTGTGAGGGGGACTTTCACAAGAATCAAGCAGAGTGATGTTTAAAAGTGCAACAGGGTGACAGATTTAACATTTTCAAGGGAATCCGTTACTTTATTCTACAGACAACATATAGATGAACACATCCTAAACTGTTCCAAAATATGTGATCACGTGATCTAAACAGAGACAGAAAGGAGGAGGGAGGTTTTGTTGGGCATCAATTAGATGAGATCTCCTCAAACACTGACATCAATTAAAACTGACACAAGCCGCAGACATGAATGTGAATGATGCGGTTCACTGAGACACTGTTGTTGGTTACAGGAAAGGAGAGCTTCTTTTTCACGTTTATTGTGCTGCTTTTGAAACATGGATAAGAACTTACTCACTCAACTGGAAAGAATCTAATAATGAAGTATTTCTTTTACGGCCTCACAATGAGCACTAGTGATAGCTCTGACCTCACAAAAAAAGTCATTAATACGTTTAAAACATTAAGGTCTGGTTTCTCTATTAGGGCTTAAATTAAAACAGGAGTATTTATTATACTTTTATAAACATGTCTTTCATAAAATATATCAGTCCCATTGTTTTGTGTCAAAATGCTGTAAAGTGCATCTGTAATGTTTAAGAAATATTTTCGGTTCAGACAGCGCCTGAGCCCAATCCAGCCGTGCCCCGGCCCACCTCTTCAAGCAGGCCAGAGCGGTTAAACAAACGCGCCAGGAGTGCTCACACTGGCCAAACAACACCACACATCGGGGGTCAAACACACTCATGCGGTTCAGAGTACCTAGTGTGAGCACACGCTAAACTAGACTCTGTGAAACCAGGCATTAATTTTATTTCATTTGATTCACTTCAGTACTGTTTGGAGTGTAATTGTACTTTTTCGAGGTGTCCTCACTGAAGCTTTTTGAGTGAGAACTACTACTGTTTTGTCATTTAACCCATAACCCTTTTGAATCAACAATTATGAATCATTTTGTGATGGCAACGCATGTGTGAATATAGTTTTTCTGCTGCAGTGTGAGTGTTTGTTTACCTTGATAGTGACACTGCGTCCCGGGCTGTTGTCATGCATAAAGACACGCAGCATGTGTGGAATGAGCTGTGGCAGGTAGAGTTTGAACTCTCCACCTAAAGCCACCACGATCTGCTCAATCAGAAGAATGATGGTGTTCTGCATTGGGTTATTTGGAGTCCAGTATTCCTGCAAAAACAAAATCAATACCTTAATATAACATAATTCACTCTGAACTGGACATGACAACCTGCTGTGCAGTGACTGAATGAGTTGTTTGGGCTGATTCTGTAAGTGAATGAAACATTTGAGCTGATTCAGTGAGTTAATAAGTCGTAAGAGTTGATTCAGTGAATAAATCGTTTCAGCTAATTCAGTCCCAAAGTTAGTTAGTGACAAATTCAGCTCATGACTCGAACTGATAACTATGATCCAGTAACTGATAACACTTTAAAATAAGGTTCAATTCGTTAACATGAACAAACTACAATAGTTAACATGAAATAACAATAACAATTTTTAAAATCTAACATTTAGTAATACGTTTTACAAATCAAAAGTTGTGTTTGTTAACATTAGTTAATGCACAATGACACAATAACATGAACAAAAAGAGAACAACTGTATTTGCAATAACATTAAAGATATGTGTAAGCTGTAAAAACTTTGTTCACTGTTAGTTCACATTAGCTACCACAGTAACTCATTTGAATGAATGGAACCTTATTGTAAAGTGTTACCGGTCAATTTTTGCATTAGGTATTATAAACTAACAATAAATGGTATTTAAAGCCTCTAAGCTAATCTAGGTAATGTTCATTTATAAATATACTATTTGCACTGGGAATCCATGTTTGTTCATAATACATTAACAAATATCGTCGCTGTTGGGCGGAATCCTCGTAACTCCATATTGGGCTTTGTTGTTTTTATTCATAAATCGATACTATCGGTCAGTCCCCACATGGGTGTGTAAATTTTAGAAATGATTAACCAATGAAAAGTGTTGAAAATAGCTTGGGACTGTCTGAGACTCCGCCTCTTCTTTTCTTCGCAAGAGCCTCGCAGCATTACTTCTCATTCATTCTCAAGATTGAAAGTCGCAACGATTAAGAAATCCTCGTCGAGCAACACGTTATCTGAGGWAAATGTCCTCAAAACACTGATTCATGATTCAAATATGTGTATCAGTTATATGCCAAACAGTTTTAAAAAACGCTTTAAACTGTTTTAAAAACAGTTTGCGTGCAGATTAATTTGCGTGCAGATTAATCTCATTATTACGGTTTAGTTTCTCTGTAATGCAGAACAAAGTTAGCAATGTTACATAAAACATTCTTTTTCATCCATGAAAACATTATCTTAAACCCCTTAACCCAATACATATTTAAATAATTAAATTAATATCATAAATGTGCGATTAGCTGACTAATGGCTTAAATGAACGACAACCAGTGGACTAGGAAAATCTTTAGTTGAAGGCAGCCCTAACATAATCATTAAAAACTGAGGTGGACTTGAGGTTTGTGAGGATGTGAGTGGAAAAAATGATCAGGCACTCCATAAAACTGTCAGTAATTCATTGGCTGAAAACTAAAAAAGACACAAATGCTCAGACTGCCACAGACGCTGGGACCTGCCAACAGTTTTATATGAGAGCTTTAAATGGCTCTTCCTGGCAGGATAACAGCAGGGGTTAACATGAAAGAAACAAGCCTTTGTCTGTCACTCTCAATGGGACTAACATACCCTGACTAACACAACTGACGGCTGTAAATCACAGCAGAGCTGCCCTCAAATGCCCAAAACACAGGCTAACAAAAACACAAGAAAAACACATACTTCTCAAGGGCGTCTGTGGGACAGTTGGGCTGTTTGAAGCTTTGTGCTTCAGTTTGTTGTTCTATATGAAAAGCAGGCAGATGTGTGTGACTCTCACCCTGATCAGTGTGAAGATGTCATCCATGTACGGTCGGATGTGGATCTTCACGAAGCACACAACCATCCCCATCTGCTGGAAGAGGAACTGAGAGAGAAAATCAGACCAACATCAGGTGCAAACAAAACTTCACTACGGAGAAATTCGCTGAAAAGCATGACTGAACGTACAGAAACAAGACTGACTTTATTAATTCATAATTATTATTCAATGGTTGAACATTATCAAAAGTGTAACCATTAACCACATTTTGTTGCGTCTCGTATGCCATAAAAAGATGCTCCTGTTTAATAAACCATACATTTAGTACAGTAAATGATCAAATGTAAGCTACATATAGTTTCAATATTCTATGTGAACGTAACGTGAAACTGAGTTTTATTGTGTCGTACAGAAAGTTTCTTTTGCAGATAACAGCATCTCAGAAACCATTTCTGTCTGGTTTGTGTAAGTATGACGTACCTCTCTGATGCTGCTGTCACACACCCTGATGACGTTGAGAAACGTGGGCATGACCTGTGGCAGGAACTGCACACACTTGAGGCCGAGTGATTTGAAGATGAAGGTGACGGCCTGCACCACCATGGTGTGGTGATTGGACAGTGATGGGTCACGCAGAATGCGCATCAGCGTCACTATGGCAACCGCTGGGTAGAACTCATCCAGTGGCAAGTTGCCCATGTTGACCAGCATCTCACTGGTGCTGTAGTCAGCTGTGGAGTACAGACACACACAAACATAGCACAATATGCACTAATAGACATACTTTTATCTAGTCCTCTAGGTTAGGATTATTATAGATGATTTCAGATTCACAAGGTGAATTTTTGCTTTTGAACCTGTGTTGCTGAAGCTCAACTGGTAGAGCATTGCGTTGTGGGTTCGATCCCAGGGAACACAAGTACTGATAAAAATGTAGACCTTGAATTCACTGTAAGTGGCTTTGGATAAAAGCGTCTGCCAAATGAATAAATGTAAATGAACCGATATTAAAACCCATGGTACTCTGAGAACAACAGAACTGAAACATGACACTGGCTAAATACCTGTGATGCTTCATCCAGTGAGCAAACAGTTCCTCCTTCATCTCGGTTTATCTAGTCACTTGAACCTTTTAACAGGATCTATCAATAACTCCATATGGTTAAATTAGATACGTACAGTGTCTCTGAATTCAGGATTTAAATATCTTCTAATTATATTTCTGCATTCATGACAGTATGACATAGAAATACTGATGCTGGAAACAATGTCATATTCTGTTTGTTTTGCTCAGAAGAGAATATCAACCTGTGAAAGAACTGCTTCAGGAATATATGTTAGTCAGTGCATCATAAATCCCACCAGGACAAGCTGGAAAAGCAAAGTGGTGCAAAACCTAAAAGATTTTTCTGAAGACCAGTGAACAGTTTAACAGCTCAGGAGAAACAAGAGACCCACAAAGCACAATCACAAAACATATAAACATCTGATCATCCAGCTAACATCACACAGCATTAAGAATCAAGCCTATCTACATTTTTAAACTGGGCTATTTTTGTAAATGAACAAGTCCATGCAAATGTCAACCATGAGAAAATAAGTTTTTTACCGAAAAAGCAAAACTCTTTTAAAGTTGTTCATTTAGGTCTGTATTATACTGTATTAATGTCCTATAATAAGCATTAAGAAAAATGCCTTGTTTATCCAACCATATATGAGGTAAGTAACAATGTTAAAATGACATTTTCAACCAATCATATTTCATACTTTCTAAAGAGGGGTCAAAAGTTTTATCGTCATTAAAAGCAATCATGAAAATTAAAATAAACAATTCTATGTTGTATGAAGAGCCAACCCTTTTCCATTCATTGGGTATTACTGCTTCTGGTTTGGACTTTAATTCACAGAATTCCTACAAATTATGTTGTCTCCCACAACATTTTTGTCACGTCTGTAACACATGTATGTATTCCTCGTCTAAAACAGAAAGAATTGTAAAAAGACAGATTTTTCTGATGTCTGGACGTTAATAAATTATTTATATTTACAGTTTTGACTATGAGTATATGTAAAAATCTGTTATGTGAAACAGTTTGTTCAGGGCAATTTGTCTTATTTTTATAACTACATCATATATTTGTATATAATTCTTTAAGAAGCACTTTTTTTTTAGTACTTTTTTAGTAAACAGAATCAAAATGAAACTGGCTTGCTATTAAATGCCTCTAGCAAATAACACTGAAATTATACCAGTGTATACGGACCTTCTGTGCTGTGTCCCTCACTGCCTTTTAAAAAATATACAAGTTAAAAACATGTAACTAGCTTCAAGGCAGTAAACTGCAGGACCAATTTAAGGTTCACAAGTATGTAAAACAGGAGGCACCGTGGTCCACTGCCAACCACTTCCTATGGTCAAAACCCTCTACCAACACATGTACCGGAGTAAACAAATGCTGCCTATGTGTGGAGGAGTGGGTGTCTAAATGATGTAATGCAGTCATGTGTTTTCCATCCAAAACAAGCCATGCCCTGAAATCTGTGTCGTTTGATGTGGAGTCAGTGTACGTCTGTACTCCACGTTCTCAGATCCTCCACTTTCATTTGGTCTGAAGAGGCAGACATAAGCGTGTAAACCAGGGACCAAGCTGATAGTGGCCTGCAGCGTGACTGTACGACAAAACCATTGAGCTTTAAAAACTCTATAAAACAAAGCTGACAACTGAGAAAATGTGAAATCAAGCACAAATGCAGCTTGTTTTGCACATTCTCTGAAAAAAACGTGAACAGAGAAAAACTTACTGCCAGGATGTTGGGACTAACCTGTGCAGTTGCTAGGATGTTGTGTTACTGGGACATTAATATGTGGTTGCTATGGTGTTGTGCAACTCTATAATATTTTTATATAGATACAGCTTCAATTTAATTCTAAATAGCATTATAACTTATATTGGTTTGGTCGGTCTGAATGCCATTGCTTGCCTCTTTAAAAGCGTTAAGTATGCTATGGTAATGTTGTGTTTGGTGTATGGCGTTTTAAGGGAAGTGTTGTCTAAACTGAGAAAGATTCAGACACTGTGTTTAACTTCATCCCACCATCAGCATTAATCCCAGAGCTTTGGCTCTTTACATGAATGTCGCATTGCTCCGTTATTAAAAGGGTGTGAGGGGGCCTGTCTGCACAGCTGCCCCAGACACTGACCTTTACTGTAACCCAACGCCTCAGTGGGGAGATATCCGCAGTGTTTTATGAGGCCCGCTGTTAAAAGCATTAAGGGTCTCGCTCTACTGCACCACAGGACATGGACGTCTGAGCTAGAGAACTCTGATACTCTGAAGAACTGCCAAAAAGGCTGAACTCTCGCCATGAGCTTTACCACGGTAAAACAAGCAGCAGCACATCTGAGCAGCTTTTCTGAACAGTACATGACCTGCTACTACTGAAGTTCCATTCTAGATTTATTATTTATAAAAGACTGACGTCTATTCAATTATCAGATACATTCTGGAAACTTAATCATTTATAAGACTTAGGAGAAAACCCTACATTTAAGCACTGCAGAGGAAAAACACTGCTGAAATGTTTTCACTGGGATAAAGAGTTTGAGTAATGAAAAGTATCTATAGCTCCATAAACAGACTTTGTGCAACATCAATTTCCACAAAAATACTCATTTTGACCTGTTATTGAGTAAAAACAAATGAAGTACTTGAAATGTACTTGCAGTAAATTTAGAATGAAAGCACAGAAGCCCTGATAAAAAACATTACAATAAGACGTTTCTAAAGTATACCCACAAGTCTTACTGTCTTGGTATGAGGCGATTGTGTACAACTGCTTTGTAAACTTGTCTGTGCAAAGTTCTATTCAATATTATTTCAACGTTCATATTTCTTCTCTTGTATCAAGGTTTCCACATCTTTTGACTTAAAGATCTAAATGGATTAACAATGTTTTAAATATTGTTTTAAATACCAAAGTTGGTACATACATTGTTTTCATCAAGCCGGACAACTTGGCTACACCCAACAAGAAAGCTGCCAATTTGAAACGTGTGTGGACAATTTCAGGCTCTGAATTTTTAAATAATCCTGAAGAAGATTTATGGGATTGTCATCAAACTTGGCAACTATTATGTCAAGACACTGAAGATGTTAAATTGCAACAGGATGAGATTTTTGATATCTCAAACTGTGTTCCCATGGCGAAGCAATAAAATATGGCAACAAATAGAAACAGTGTCTCATATCTTTTGCATGCATTAAGTGCTTTGGATCAAACTTGAGATATATGTTGAAAAAAATGGATGTGGCTATTCTGAATCAGTCATAGCGCCAGTAACTGCCAGCAGGAAGTGCCATCTAAAATGGACTTTAAATGGTCCACAATTATTTACCAAAGTAAATGCAATTGTCCACTGTGTGTTGTTTTCAAAGAAGATGCGTGTGGCAATGGCACTGTAGTGCTTAGTCTTGTCATCGGTACTTGCAACTACATTTTTGTTTTCAAGGGCCAAAACTATTTTCTGTTGTAATCAGCATTAAGCCACAAACGATGAGCATGTGGAAAGGGAAGTTTGTGTATGAAGATGCTTTGTTTGCTCTAGAGAATGTGTGTGTTGGAGGAGATGATCTCCTGTGTATCTGTGATTCATTGTGATGATAAGAACTGGTGTGTCTGAATGTGCATGCAGAGTTTACAGGTGTGTGTCATCACCTGAATCTTGGCTGGACTTGGACTCGGAGAGGCTGACAGCTGAGGCGTCACGAGATTGGTCGATCATACCGATGTTCACCTTGTGTTTGTAGGGGTCTAGCGCTCCAAGCAGGCCTAAGACACGAATGGCCTTTGGGGGTGGAGGGGGTAACACAACATTAATAATAAAATGAAAATGGACTTCTAAGTGCATGTCTAATTGCATTACAAATTGGTGTCTCTTACCTGTTATGTTCAACTACTTTGACGCAACAACTTTTTCAGTCGATGTAATGTAATGTAATGTACTTCTTCACACAATCACAACTGACATTCCAGAACTGACTCACAACAAAGACAACTGAGCTTATTGGATAAAAAAAAAAATGAACCCAAAAATTCTTCCATCATTTACTCACCCTTATTGCAAACATGTATGACTTTTTTCCTCTGTGGAACACAATAGAACATATTTTGAGAAATGTCTCAGTGGTCTTGTATTCATACAATGGAAGTCATTGGGTGCCACTGTTGTTTGGTTAGGCACTTCAAAATATCTTCTTTGGTGTTCCTCAGAAATGATAAAATCATAAAGGTTTGGAATGACATAAGGGTGAGTAATTGATGGAGGAATTTTAATTTTTGTGAACTATCCCTCTAACCCTATTGTGTAGCTAATAACTGTTCTTTGAATGACAGGCACATAGCCTGATACCTCTCGTCTGATGCCTTGGTTCTGCTCTGTCTTTAAGAAGTTCAGCAGCACCTCCAGTAGTGACGGATACTTCCTGTACGGCTCCACCACATAACCAGTACTGGCAACCTGCTGCCCCAGAGTCCAAAGAGCCACCTGAAGGAACAGAAAATCTTTAAGTATTTTTTATGGAACTTTTTAAAGCTGCAATCCATAACCTTTGCCTCTCTTTTGCCAACCAGCTGTCACTTCAGGGATCTCCAATAAACTTCAAATATGCTGAATTACTACTAACTTTTGACAACAGTCAAAAGCTGCTATGCCTTTGACTACACTGATTTTCAGGAAGCACTGTAGCAGAAACAAAGGCTGAACATGCACCTCAGCAAACATGAGATAAGTCACATTAGTAATCAGGGAAATCCGACCCAGCGGCACAAAATAGAATTCATTACTAGACACTTACAGAAACAGTTTTGAACATTATATAATGTACTTGCTTATTTTTCTGCATTTTAAACCAAAAGTTACTGATTGCAGCCTTACAAAATTAATAGAAAAATGCAACTGATTTAATTTGTTTGTCATTTCTCTGTCATTAGATGTTTAGATTTTAACTGTGCAAGACTTCAACAGGTAGAAAAACAAAGCTTGACGATTATTTTAAATTTTAACATTTTTCTGTATTATGACAGTTATGACTTTGGTGCTAAGGTTTCCAATAATATTTACCCAGAACACTAAATCAATCCACAGGAACTCACAGGAGCAAGAAAGAGCCGTGTGAAGAATAAGACATCTGATCTGAGGCACCTCATCATGATACCTAAAAACCCTCAGACTGCCTCTGTATTACTAAACATATGTGTGTCTCATTTCCAAAAGAAAACAAAGTGTCTTTAATTACCCATAATGCTTTGCAGTGGATGAAAAAACCTACAAATGACTTCAAGGAGGAAACTGAGGTGGCAATCAAATGTGTGTGTATATGTGTGTTAAAATAGCAGCTTGCTGCCTAGGCAGACAGAATTTAAGAGTGTTCTTCCACTGTGGAGGGTTCTCCCACTGTCTGTTTAGCCACAGGAGAAACTGCCCTGCTGAGCCTGGTTTCTTCCAAAATAATGTTCCTCTGTTTTTTCCCTTCTATTTGTATTTTTTTATTAACACTTTGCAAGTTGATTGAGACTTGTATTAATAACCCTGACCAATTATCAAGTGCTACACTGTAATTTCAATCTGCTTGATGTTGTAGTTTCAAATAATAAAACTCAATCTATTTAAAGGTGGAACTGGATTCATGTTAGGAAACATTTCTATAAGAAATAAAAAATGAAATAATTTGATTGAGACTTTGACTAGTCCTCACAACCTGAAGTCAGTTTGGGCACCTTTATCTGTGTGGTTATGCCTCATCATAGAAGATCCAGCTACTATATGCCGTGTGTGAATGCAGTTTAAACTCATCATGCAGTGCAAGTAACTTGCAATTTAATTTTTCAAACAGTGATGGAGAAAGAAGAGGCAAAAGTTACAAACTGCAGCTTTAATGAGAATGTTAATGCAGGTGGTTGTATGTTAATGAGTTCATAACTGAATATTTCTGAACAAGCCATTTTAGCAGCTTAGCTTCAATAAGGGGTCTTTTTGGACTGGTAAGGAAGTTTTTAGTTCCGAAAGATCATAAAGTGCAGAGAAAAAGAAAGATAAGCTCCTTTGACATTTTTGAGTAATTGTGAAATATTTATTAGGCTTTAAAATATTTGAAATGTATTTAGAAAAACAGGAATAAGAATTTGCCTGAACCTCTGATCACGCACCAGAATAGGCCAAAGGAAAAGTGTATGATGAGGCTGTAAATGAGACATAAGCAAACCTGTCGTTTAGCCAATGAGGACGAGTCCTGCAGCATGTCCATGATGATGGGGAAGAGCTCATCCATCCACTTCCTCATCTCCAGCCCGCTCACCTGAGACAAATTAAAACAAAATCTACTCAAGAGCATTTCAACTCATCACATTTAAACTTCCTAAGTGAGTTTTTGGGTTTGGCAGACTACATTCTGAGTGAATGTAAAACCTGAAACCCAAACTGATATTAAAGTAAGTGCTCCACACATTTGTTTTACCTATTTTCACTAAATGTCACACAGACAATCCCAAAAACGCAATCTGTAAGCAATAGTGCCTGTCCTTAAGATTGCCCCATTTGGGTGGCTATTTCGTTTATTTAATACCTACCGCCTTAGTCACGTCTAATGCCACTATTCATCCAATCTGAAAACTATTTGCTCTTTATGCCTAGATCCCTTTTTTCCAGCCTCTCTTTGCTCCACCTTTTCACGCAGTGTCCTGGTACATTTTGTCTCTGTGCTTGTGATTTCCCAACTTCATGTTTTGTGATGAGCTACCCTGACTGTTATTCTGAACTGTTTCTTTGGATACTTGCATTGTAAAAAAACACGGAGAAGAAATCAACTCAAGAGTCATAAAAGAGGAAGAAATGTCAGAAGGTCAAGCTTGAAAATGATCTATTACCTGTGCAAGTTCACCAATGGTTGCTAAAACGCTGATGATGACTCCAGGGTTTGGGTCCGGATCTTTCAGCTTCAAGATGAGGGCCTGTTTGAAGAACAAGTGTGAAAAATAAGTCACAAGTATTTCGTTGCATGCGTCTCAAAAAAGAGTGAGTGTGTGTGAGTGTACTTTAAGAATGGGCTCCATGTACGGGCGGATGAGTCTGGGGGCGTTTGACACCAGGTGACCCAGCATTCGGGCACTCTGCTCTTTGTTTCGGCCCACACCACTGTGTTCAAGCTCAGTCAGAATCTGGAGAAGGTTTAAGATCCATCAACATAGTTTTATTGCTTTGGACAATTCATCCAATTTAACATTTTTCAGTTCCACAACTATAAACACTTCCATGTTCAACTATAGGTACATTCATAACAAATGTGTGACAAATTAATATCAAAACAAGGACTGTATGACATTAATACGTAGACACATGAAGTGGTTTCCAAGCAAAACTACAAATGTTGATTGCCAAGTTCTTTTAGAAAAATTAGTTAATGAAATACAAACTGGCAAAAAACAAAGTGTAGCTGAGGGAACTTTTCATCATGCCAGGGAAAGTAGAGTCAGGTAAGAATGAGTAGATCTCTCTTCAAACATTTACAGA
>JAZGTK010006474.1:0-20762 GCA_036877625.1 Ambastaia sidthimunki | reverse complement strand
GACTATTACACTACTGCCAGACCAGAAAAAGCCAAAACCTGCAAACATGTCACAACAGTGAAGTGCTCTCAGAAAATACTTCAGAATCTAGTCTGAAGAAAGCTGATGAAAATGGCCATTTAATTTGGTTTTGGTAGCAGTTGATCACAGCTGCTCTCATACATCAGCATTGCTTTGGTTTAGTCACTTTATCTTTTCTTTACGTAACACATTGCTCAGAAGTGTGGTGACGTCACGGAAATGGCGTCACAGTGGCAGGTAAGGCGGGTGATTGAGGGTTAATAACTGTGCGCTGTTAGTGTCTCTGTTATTGATTATGTCACACTGATCCGCTGTTATGAGTGTTTATAAACCGTTTCTGAACACATTTCGTCTCGTAATGAAAACAGGATGTGAAGTGATGAAAAGATTCGAGTCTCAGAGAAAGTCTGTGTGATAAATTACTGCAGTTGAGTTTTAAACAGCGTGTCTGAAAGTAAAAAGCTCGTTCTTTAAAGCTGTTGTGTGTGTTTGATCACTGATTTATAGCTATCAATCAAAAAACATACAGTTACATTCAATCATCACATTCACAGTGAAGTCAGACTGTTTGTTTCTGCTGTTAACACTGCTTGTGTGTTGACAGTGTAACACTGTACTCAACAGTATATGTTGAGTATAAACTTCATCAGTTCATGTCAATCCCACAATAATGAGTTTTCAGCACCAGGTCGCGCTATTGCGCTTCATAACCAGATAAAAGCTTTAAACATCAATCTTGTGTGTCTGTGATGAAATATTGTTTTTATTTTCTGCAGGTTTGTGGTTAATATGCGATCTTCACATTTTTAGTGCTAAAGTGTATAAACCTGAAATTGCTCTTTCTTATGTTATTTAAGGCTCAGTTGATATGAGTAAATGTTACTCAAAGGCATTTCCCGGATTATTAAAGGATTATATTAGGTTTACAGTAACTCTTTTGGCTGTTGTGGCATTAGACACGGCAGTGTTAAAAAGACTTTCACTGATATTTTCTTTAGGTTTGTTTACTTTTTAATTTTGTTTAACGTAAGAATTTTATTAGCAGTATTAAAAATGCAGTTTTATGTCTGTTGGATTATGTGTAGCTTTCCTTCCATAAGGATATTTATCTTGAAATAAATTGAGCTCAAATCTTTGTGTTTGTGTAAACTTAAACTTTATCTCTTGCAGGAAGAAAGTTGTTGAGTTATGAGATGACTGACCAGGATGAAACATCAGAAGTGTGTGAGCACAGGAAATTACCTGCTGCAGATGTTTGTGAAGGACAGACCAGAGGAACAGAAGAACCGAATTGGGCCATCAAACATTTTGAAGTTACACCAACTGAGGTGAGGAAAATTAAATCCAAGTGAATCCAGACAACAGTCATGAATGTTCTACCACATAAGCAAATGTTCTCTTATAAGACTGAGAGGCACAAGAAGATTGAGGAGAAACAGAGAGCTTGCAAAACAACAGACAAGCATCCAAACCACAAGGTGTGATATCACCAGGAGCACAGGTGTGTGCAGACATTGAATTTTTGACAGGTCAGGAAGAAAAGCAGATTCAACGTTTTGCTCCAGTGAAACCAGCCTTACCAGCCAATCCAGAGCGCTGCCCAGCCCCACCTTCCTCTGAGCCAGAGGAGGTATCACACGATCACCTGGAGACATGACTTCACCCCTGTCTCCACATCACTCCAGAGGACAGAGAACATCACCTACCAGAGAAGTACAGAGATCCTCCACACTCCAGACTTAAACTCACCCCACCAAGACACAGAAGATCTGGTCACATTGCTGAGCAGAACACAGAGCAGTGAAGAACTAAACAGTTCTGAGAACCCAGTTTTGTGGAGACCTTCAGAAAGAACGCAGATGCAACACACATCAGAGAGAGGTCAGCTTGACGACATTAAAGACAGACACATCAGATAACATCAGAACCTTCACTGGCAGCTTTCTGCAGAAGTTCCAGCATCACCTGATTAGAAGCAGGTTCATTGCAGGTGACAGGTAAGACAGAATCATGTTTATCTGCACAATATCTGTGTTTGAAATGTGTTGATCTAAATGACTGACACAAATATTGTCCTCATTGACTTTTCTCTGAGTCCACTGAGATTATCAGATGGAGTTTTTTTGATTATTCAGTTTGTGCTGAGCAATGATGTATAAATAATTCATTCGTTATTTCATACAATCATTTATAAATCTTTTGAGAAACATTTTAAGTCACAAAACTACTAAACAGTTTTTTTGTGTAGTGGGTTTGTTACCCAGCAAAACTTAAATGAGGGACTATTAGGTTTCTTCTGAAATAATTATGGTGATTAATGTATATAATATGATTTATTGTGTATATAATATGATTTATTGTGTATATAATATAATTGTGTGTGTGTGTGTGTGTGTGTGTGTGTGAATGTGTGTGTGAGTGTGTGTTTGTGTGAGTGTGTGTGTGTGTGGCTTCTGTCTCTGTTTGTATCTTTTTGCTCATTTCAGAGTCTGTAAAATGACTCTTCATATAGTTTCATTGTGTTTTATGAAGTATCTACAGAGTGAAAAGTGACAGTGTGTTATTTCTGTAAAACATCTGCAGTGTTTCTCTGAATATGAAGGTTTTTGTCTCTATTATATTAGCAAAGATGATATAAATGATTGGCATAAATTAGGATTGTTAATAATTCTGTTGAATTTAAGGTTTGAAAAGATGAAGTCTCAGGAAAGCTCAGGTTTCTCAGCTGCTTGTGTCTGTTTTGTTGATGTAATGGGACGGGCAGCTGAAAGAATGTCAGATCAGTAATTTGCTGTTGACTCACTTGATTACTGAGACTCATGAATGATGAAGTTCTGTATGAAAGCCAGCTGAGATCATTTCAGATGCGTCTGTAAGCATTAAAGATCCTCTCAGCTGAGCAGCTGGATTCATTCTGATCTTCTGATGGTGCAGATTTGATTCTTCTACTTTTGATTCAGTTCATTTCTGTGTCTAGAGAGACAAGATCAGATCCAAGATCTGTTTCATGTACGATATGTCTGATGACATCACACGCATGTCAGACATTTAAAGAGTGTCACAGAGTACAGACAGCTGGAGTTTGTGAATGCAACATTACTCATTCTTGTACTGTATTCATTCTTGATTTGATATCACATCTCCACACTCTCATTAGCCAATCATGGCCTTCAATTACCTTCTTCTTATTTGCATATTCTTAATCTACATCAGCGCCTGTCATGAGCAGATGAAGTGTGTTCGTAACTTGTTGATGTTGATCTGAATGAATCTGTATGATGCAGTAAAGCTTCAGTATTAATGCACATGTGTTTCAGTCAAATTATTTATCTCACATTGATTCTACAGTATGTGGCAGAAATCACCATTAAAACCAAAATTTAAACCACAATAATTCATAGAATGTGGACAGAATATGCCCAAAATGTTTAAACACGTGTTTTTGGTGAGACAATGTATTTCATTAGTCAGAGGAATTTTAGGTTTATTGAAAGAGCTTTTGAATTTCAGAGGAGCAAAGATGACGGCGATGCCCAGTTTGGCCACTAGGGGTCAAGCTGTACCGATACAGAAACACAAGCTGATAAAACATGATGTTTTATTTAAAGTCTCTTTTAATTTGCTGAAACTTGTGTGTCAGTTATAATGATGAAACATGATTAAAGTATTCACGGTTTTCTCTCTCTCTCTCGTTTTCTAGATTCATTCATTGTTCTCAGAAACTGACACTGGATCAGATGCAGACATGAGCTCTGCTGTTGTCATTCTAAAAGCAAAACTCAACCGCTCATCAGCCTCTCAGGAGGGGAGAGAGGAGATCCACAAAGTGTCTCTGGTTGACACTGACAGTACGAGCAGTTTAGTGAACCGTGACAGTTTGTTGGACAGCATTGGGTTCAGAGATCGGTCAGAATCAAGCACAGCCAGCCCTGAACTTCGCAGACGCTGGTGGAGCTTTCATTCTGATCCGAAAAAAAATCCTTCCAGAAGCTTCACAGAAAATTCAGATTATAAAGTGACACAGAACCGGCGCTCCACTCAGCTGTCCTCCAGCTCTGAGAAAGAAGTTTACACGTCCCATTTCAGCTCCTCCAGGATGCAGAAAACCCCGCCCACAGAGACCAGCCGTAACCTTGGCAACAGTAGCTGGAACGTCACAGAGAGCGAAGTTCACCTGGGTGGTGAGAGTTTCAGCAGTGGGAGGAGCAGGGCGGAGCTTAACACACCTGTCGAGTGGAGAGAGAGAGAGACACGAGAAACAGGCTTTGACTCACAGGCACCTTTTGATACCAGTTTGGTGATCAGGGAGGAGGGAGATGACTCTGATGTGTTCCAAGCTACACGTGTAGAGCTCGACCCGTCCCCAGCTGATTCTGAGCCTGAGTCCCTGTTTCCCTCCTCGTACTCTGAGATAGACAGTCTGGTGGACACACTGAAGAGCATGCATCGACCGCTCCGTCAACGAGTTCAACGCACGCCATCCAACTCTCCCTTCTCTTCACTGCCATCGATTGAGGAAGATGCCCCCATCTCACCTCCCACTCTGATCTCACCCCTTACAGAGCCCAAGAAGGTTTTGAACGGAGTATCCAGTTTACCTCCAGACCAGCGACTCAGCTGGAGTTCCCCCAAGGACATGCGATCTCCTCTGACCATGATAAAGGAGCAGAAGTTTGGAGAAAACCCTAATCGTGGACTTTCCCCGCCCCGGCGAGCTTCAGCACTGAACAGCATCGTCATGCGTGGGGGATCAGTCAGCAACCAGAGGCCTGAAGAAACCCCCACCAGGAGGCTTGTGAATGGAGGCAGTGCGCCTAACTCATCTCGTCTGGAAAACTGTCTGTTTTTCCAGCCACCTGAGAACAAAAAGATCTCAAACCGTTCCATCTCCCGTGCGGCCTCTCTCCCCGACATGGGCTCTGCTCATGACCGCATCAGCTTGGCCTCTAAAGGGACAGAAGGTCTGCTCGAGTCCCGTTACCAGCGCTTCTCGTACCTCACATCTTCATCCAGTTCCCTCAGCGGGATACCCGAAACGTATCGGATAAGTGCGTCACCCTCCATCCAACACAACTCAACTGCAGAGACCCCCAGTTTCAACCACAAGAACACACGAGAGATTTATCGCTCGCTTCCCTCTGAGTCGCTTCTCAAAAACTCACAAACTCTGAATCTTCAGCGCAGCAACAGTGTGGATGCAGATCTTCTGAACAATGACAACAATAGATTCAAAGTGAATCCAAAACCGGAACCAGAACGAAAGCCAGCACTGAAATACAGAGCCTTCCCTGACGCATATGTGAGTACTGCTGTACAAACACTAAAGATATAGACTAGAAATGATTCTTGACTATTACCACACTGTGTTAATGAAGGATCTTTCAGTGGAAAAAATGTTTGTCAGTTTGAGTATCAGAAATTGTGCTTTAAAAGATGAATCATACATGTGTTTCTCAGATCAGAAAAGTTCTGGATTGTCTTATTTAACTTTACATACAAAGATTTCTTTGCTGTTTAAGCACAGGTTAAGTGAGACTGTTCTGTCTTGGGGGTGTGACGTATCGTTGCTAAAGATTTAATAATAACAAGCCATTAAAATGTCTGTCAGTGAGGGAGTAGCTTGAACTGTTGTCACAAATCTCCAGCACAATGAACACAGCTTGACCTGTGTTTGTTTATGTTGTCACATTGCTCATTGTTTACACAGTGTGGTGATATCGAATTATTGGTGTTATAAATGTTATGGCTGTTTTTTTTGCCATATTCTGATGTATTGCTCACTTGATGCCCCATGCACACATTTACAGGTGCTGAAAGACAGAACTGTTCAGTTCTGTCTTTGACAGGTCAGGCTCAAACAAAGACAAAACTCACATAATAACAGTTCAGGTTACAACAATGAAACCAGTTTTCATTTTCCAGTAGCACAGAACTTTGACTTTATCACAGGAAATCTCTCAAATTCTCAAATGAACATTGATTGATTGACTGATGTAGTTACGAAGCTACATTTTGTAATTTGTGCTTTCTGAAGTCAGGCCAGTATTAGTATGTCTCAATCAGGTCCTTTCTGCAGCTCAGAATTCACAGGCAGGGAAACAGAGACGCTGATGGAATGGGACGATGTTTGTCTGTTTTCATTTTCTTGTTTGATTTGTCTTGATAATTTTGTTAGACCGGCTATGTGTCGATTCAGACACACCCTGTTCCTTGTCCTGGCAGTGGCTTGTTTTGTTCTTGCTATTTGAATGGAGAAAAAACAATGTTGCTTTCGTTTGCCTCAGTCATATGTCGGTGCTGAATACTTTATATCTGTATGTCTTTATATTTTCTGCTTGTAGTTCTGAAAATAATGGTGCCGTTAAGCAGTGTATATGAAATAAGTTATCTGATATAGCCGTCCTGTTTCTGTTATAAACTGTCCATTAGGTTCTGTTACTGAATCCAGTGAAAAGACATGTCACATGTCACCCACAGGTTCTGGAGTGTATCTCAAGTGTTCTGCAGAAAAACATACTGTAGTTTCACAGTTTACAGTAGGACTGACACTTGAGTTGTTTAATAACATCTGAATTATGTAAATCCTTTATTTGGCTTGTCAACAGAAACATCCCCATATGCAAACAGAGAAATGAGACTTTGACTTTTGGTGTAATGTTGTCTCTCCTCTAACTTTGTCACGGCTCATTTCAAGCGTAAAAACATCTCTCACTGAAAACCTGCAATAAATACAGAAATATGTGATACTGTATGTACAGTTACGCCATAACACATAATGCATTTAACCTCATACATCCACTAAACTGACCCTGAGACCAGCTGCTTTACATGTTGCAGAAATCACATTTTAAATTTTGTTGTTGATTTAGTGAAATTCAGATATTTTAAAGTGTCACAGGTGTGAAGATGATGAAGATGAAGGTCGGATATTATTGTGTGCTCTGTGGTTTCATCTTTTTTCTGATCTTATCATGGGCATAACAGCACTTAAACTCATTGTAGGGTTTTCTTAAGATAACAGTAACTCAATGTCAAAAACACAGAGAGAGAGAGAGAGAGAGAGAGAGAGAGAGAGAGAGATGTGTTAATGAGACTTCATCATTATTTCATGTTTATTGTTTATAGTCTCTTAACTGTCTTACTGAATGTTTTTCTCAGCTCACCAAAGAAAAAGAACACGGTAAACTCAATCCTCGACCTGGAAAGGTGAGATGTTTCTCAATAACTTTCCTCAATCATATTACATGAATAGCTTTATTAAAGGTGACACACACAACAGAAGAGGGTACAGCATCACTGAATCTGCTGAGAGGTGAAAGTTCTGATTCATTACTCTGTTTGGCTGTCAGATGGTAATCTGTGGCGGGGCAGGAATGACTGGACACAGGACTGAAGTGAGGGCTGATGTTGTGGATGCTACAGCGTGGGAGTTTACAGGGACCATTTCAGTAAGAGTGATCAGAGGGGGGTGAGTTTCATACCTTCAGTTTCAGAGGTGTTCAGACCTCTGATTTAAATGCGCAGTACTACACCTGCTGGTAACTACACCATACTGCAGGAAAAAGCATCTCTCTGTTCAGTGACATTTAAAAATGCAGATAACCTGGTGACAGTACATGCTGTTTAAAACCACTTTCCCATCCAAACACTCACAGAATATGTGGTGAATATATATATATGTATATATGTAAGTATGTGGTTATAATTGCTAGTTTGTGTATTTTAAAAAAAGCAGACCATATCTTCTGTGTGTGATATACACAATTAAGCAGAAATGTTCTACACAATGTAACAGAAAAAACTTTTTGGCTGTTTGGTTCCATAAAGAACCTTTAACATCTGTAGAACCTTTCTGTTTCACAAAAGCTTCTTTGTAGTGGAAAAAGGTTCTCTAGACTTTAAAAGGTAAGAAAGACATGTTTTATGAACCTTCGCGTGAATTCTACTTTGGGGAACCAAACATAGTTCTTCTATGGCATCGCTGTACAGAACTTTCTAAGAACCTTTATTTGTGTAACAGTCAGTTAATAAAATGATGTAGAAAAATATTTCTAAACAGGTAATTAAATATCTAAATGAGTGTCGTCTGGAAAAATGTTTATTGCATATGTTCTAACAATATGACCCACATTTTGTCTTCCTAAGGTGGGTGTTGTATGAGAAACCCAACTTCAAAGGGGAAAAGATAGCACTGGATGAGGGGGACACTGAGCTGACAGATCCATTCGGACCCCCGCAGGAAGAGTTTAAGCAGCAGAACAGAACAGCACAGAAAGAAGATGAGGAACATGAGAATAAACCACAGATGAAGAGGAAGTTTTTCATTGGGTCCATACGTCGCGCAGTGAGGGTGTGACACACTTCTGTTTTTAAATATTCTGTCAGGAAAGAGGTGACAGTGTTTCACTTGTAAACATACCTAGAACAGAATTTATAATGTAGCAAAAGCGGTTTTGAGTGAAAGTTTATAACTGAATGTGNCACACTTCTGTTTTTAAATATTCTGTCAGGAAAGAGGTGACAGTGTTTCACTTGTAAACATATCTAGAACAGAATTTATAATGTAGCAAAAGCGGTTTTGAGTGAAAGTTTATAACTGAATGTGAAATGCAGGCAGTCAGAATCAGATCTTTAAAATGCCGCTATGAGAGGCAACAATCTGGACCAGATTTCAGTTTGTGAAACTAAGCAGTGTGATGTGCCAAAAATCAAAACAAGCGTCTGTCAGAATGTCTTGCTGCACATTATTGCACTGCACTTATTTTGCAGCATTTGGGAAATCTTAACAATGACAAACTTTTGCATGAGTTAATGGGGATTTTTACATTCCTACACTTATGTTTTTAAAACTCAACACATTCCATCTTCCCAGGATTACAGTGTTCCTGAAATCAGTCTTTTCCCAGAGGAGAACGCAGAGGGCAAGAAGGTCACATTCAGAGACACTTCAAAAGACGCCAGCATTTTTGGTTTTCCGGTCAAAGCGAAGTCTCTGATCGTCAATGCCGGACTGTGAGTGATCAGAGGGAGGAGGGAGATGACTCTGATGCTGCTTTTCTTATCATTTTCTGCACTGAATTTAATGTGTTTTAATTCTCTGCAGTTTTGCTCAACACAAGTCAAATGTTTGATTCTCTGCAGATGGCTGGTGTTTGCAGAACCGTTCTTTCAGGGTGTTCCACGGGTTCTTGAGGTCGGGGGTTTCCCCAACCCTGCTGCCTGGGGTGTCGCACACCCGTATGTGGGCTCTCTGCACCCACTCAAAATAGTAGGTGTCCACTTCACATAAATGTCTGTCTTTTAGTCCACTCATGAGTCTACAGCATGTCTGTGTTTGTTTGTAGGGGGAGCCGAGAGTGGAAAACCTCTTTGAGCCAAAGGTAAATGAAATGAATCCATCTAATAATACTGAATGTATTTGGTATGTTTTTGTTCGTGTTTAATGTGGTTTGTAACAGGTTGTGCTGTATGAAAAGACATATTTCACTGGGAAAAGCAGAGAAATCTACAGCAGCATGAGAGACTTCATGAGCAGAGCAGACAGGCAGCAGTCACTGTTTATGTTCAGCGCAGGATCTGTTAAAGTTACGGGAGGATGGTGAGCTCAGAGAGACAGAATGAACATGTTACTGATTTACTCTTTCTCCTCACCTCTCTGTCTCTCTGTCTCTCCTGTAGTTGGGTGGGCTATGAGAAGGAGGGTTTTGGTGGTCATCAGTATCTTCTGGAGGAGGGCGAGTATCATGACTGGCGTGTGTGGGGAGGAGTTAACTCAGAGCTGCGCTCACTGCGACTCGTGCAGGCTGTGAGAAACATGTCACTTATTTACTCTGTTATGTACATATAAAAAACTCTTAAACGTTGTGTCCTTAAATCTATGTGTAGATGATGTTGTCCAGGTGTGCGGATCTCAGTAAGGATAGATGGCATGAATAAGGTTAAGGTTAACTCCTGTGTGCACTAGGACCTGTCTGAACCCGTGCTGGTGTTACATGGGCAGCCGGAGGAGAGGAAGAAGACTGATGAAGAGCGGACGTTTGAGGTGACAGAAGCCGTCGCTGATGTGGAGCTGTTTGGTTTCAGCGTCAACACTCGATCCGTCCACGTGCTGAGTGGAGCGTATGTACAACTCACCAGTGCAGATGAGTCTCCTCTAATCCACACATCCCTCACATGATGCTGTGAATGTGTCCTCAGATGGGTGCTGTACTCTCATGTGGATTTCTCAGGGAATCAGTATGTTCTGGAGAAAGGTTTCTACAGGGCCTGTGGTGACTGGGGATCTGGAAACGACCGCATTTGCTCGCTGCAGCCCATCCTCCCCGTGAGTCTCTCATTCTTTCCTCATCAGACGCTTTATTTAGTGCTTCACGTTTTCTCAGCTGATCACTAAACCTGTGACTGCACCGGTGTGGGCGGAGCACATCACAAACGTTATCAGCTTGGCTCATGAATATTCATTGGATTGTGGCTGTATGGATAAACATGTTTTTGAGCTGAATTAACAAACTAAACAAATACTCAAAAGTATTAATTCTGTATTTCAGTTCTGTCCTGATGAAGACAGAATTATTTGTGAAATGTTGAGTCTTTAATTCATGAGGTTGGTCTTGTGTGTTTTAGGCACCTAGTGAGAGGCCCAGCTTCAGAAATGAGGTACGACTGAGGTAAAATCTGTAACTCAGGATGCTTCAGTGAGGTTTGTCCTCACTTTCTCTTTTGTTTCTCTGTTTCTGCAGGTGTTGCTGTATTCAGAGTCTAATTTCCAGGGCAAATGTAGCGTGTGTCATCAGAACACGAGTCTCCTGCCTGGAAACCTCACAGTGAGGTCCTGCAGGGTGGTGGGTGGAAGGTGAGAGTTTGAGATGTTTACATGGATGAGTTTTGAGTGTGAGACTCAGAATCAGCTGTCAGTCGTCTCAGAACGTATACAGAGACCCCAGTGAGTTTATTACACAGATGACACTCACTTTAACCACCAGAAATTGTTTTAAAATGCAGTAAGCGATTTCAGAGAAACACTGTTGATATTTGAAACACTCAGTCAAACTCTCTCTTCATTAATCAGCCCTCAAAATAACAAATTGCTGATTGGCTGTGAGATTGTTATGGTGTTGTGTGGATCGGTCCAATCCACTTTGTTTTTCTCCTGTTTACACACCCAACACTGTATATTCAATATACACACAGAAAACTCATCAAACAAATATGAACACAATTTTTCTTTAGGTGTTGATTTCAAATTTCTCAGAAAGTGTTCACAATATCTTCAAACGTGTATATCATTCATTTAGAAAAGTATTTTCATGGCTTGTGATCTGTTATACTTTCAATGAACACAAGTTGGTTCTATATTTTGTTGTTTATCTAATGCAATGACATTTATCCTAATATTGTTTATATGTAGAAATGATTGTGTTCAAGCGTATCGTGGCTCACTGATGTTGTCTTTCAGCTGGGTGCTGTTTGAAGGAGACAGATTCACAGGAGAACTGTATGTTCTGTCAGAAGGGAATTATCCCAACCTGAGCAGCATGGGCTGTCCGAGCAGCTGCCGCATTCGCTCTGTTAAAGCAGTTCCTGTGGTGAGCAGTCAGATCACAAACCCGTGATTGTTTCTGCTTCTAAACACCATTTTAACTCCATCATTCATTCCATCTTCTAGACGTTCTCAGTTCCGTCCATCTCTCTCTTTGGGCTGGAGTGTTTTGAGGGTCGAGAGGTCACTGTTGATACACAGATGACCAGCCTGCAGGAGGAAGGCTTCAATACACACTTCCTGTCTGTCAGAGTCAACAGTGGATGGTGTGTGTGCGCAGATGCTTGTATACTGTGTATATTTGTGATTGTTTACCGTATGTATATCTTTTGTGCAAATGTTCATGTCTGTATGTCTTTATACACTGCCTGTTCAAAACTGTATCAGTGTGTTTTTACAGTTCATTTGTTAAAGGGTTTTCAGGAAATGCACGTACTGATAAACTGAATTTTTTATAATTCTTTGACACACAGTGTTTTAATCGTTTTGATTTGTAAAGTCCACCGTCTGTTCTGCAGCTGGGTGTTGTGTGAACACAGTAACTACAGGGGGCGCCAGTTTCTGCTAGAGCCCATTGAAATCAAAAGCTGGCACAAATTCAGCTGTCTCAGCAGTATTGACTCTCTCTATCCAGTCAGACAGGTGAGCAGCTTCACGTGCCCATAACAGCAGAATGACTGTAAAACACAGAGTGTGAAGATGTATTTATGCATTTATTCTGAGAGTTGAACAAGAGTTTGTGGGAATGGATGGGAACTGTAGACACAGATGAGGATGAGGCATGTCATGGAAGTGAATGTTTATATTAATGTTTGTGTGTGATTACTTTTCTATATGTTTAAATTCTGTGTGTGCGTTGCTATAGAAACGGAGGCTGTTCCGCATCAGGAATAAGGGGTGTGGCCACTACATGTCAGTTCAGGGTGGGCTTGAGAACATGAAGACGGGTCGTGTGGTCGTCTCAGAGGAGGTGGAGGGAACGACTGATGTTTGGTTCTATCAGGACGGACTCATCAAGAACAAGGTACATCACAGCTGCAGCAATAAACATCATAACTTCCTCTTACAGTTAAATGCAGCTAAACCTGCAGTGTGATGGTGTTTTATGAGTGACGGTAATAACTCTAGTGAATCTGAAAGCTGCAGTCCATCACTCGCAGGTCAGTCTGTAAAACTGCAGGTCATTTTACATACTTGACGAATGTTGAAGTCAAACGAAGCCAAACTGACTTTCCTGTTAATCGAACGCGACAGCTTAAAGGTTCAGTTACTGAACGCTTTCATTGGCACTGTGTTTGTGGCAGCTGGCCCGGACCATGAGTCTGCAGGTGATGGGGAACGTCGAGACGGGTGCGAAGGTGGTTCTGTGGACGGAGACGCGTGTACCAGTGCAAACGTGGAGCGCTCGGATCAGCGGCAACATCTCCAGCGTCACGTTCCCCGGAATGATGCTGGATATTAAAGGTGAGACTGTCTGACATCACATGCTTTACATCACTTCTGTTATATACATATACTATAAATATACTGTTTATTATATGCTTCATTTGACTTAAACGTACATAAAGAAAAGAATGTAAAGTGACCTGCAATTTTATGTCTTAAACAGAGATGATGGTAGAAAAGCATAAGTTATGGATTTCAGATTTAAAAACAAAAAGTTCATGTCTATTTTATTTGATAGCTAAAAATAAGGACAAAAACTGAAAGCAGGAGTAATGAAATGAGTGTTTTACAGGGGGTCAGTCGTATGACAGACAGCATTTGGTGGTGCGACAGAATGAGGAGAAAGTGACTCAACAGTGGGAGCTTGAGTTCATATAACCCCGCCCACCTCTCCTGACTCCACCCATTCCCATTAACTTAACCAATAAAAAGCAGTTCTATAAAATGGCTTTTAAAAGCAAGGGGCCGCCAGTGAAACACAGATGTGTAATGTGCATACAGAGGAGAAACAGTGAATGAGGTTATACAGACACACACACAAACATTGAAGTCTTTGCTTCTGATTGTTAAGTGTGACAGGATGAAAACTCACCTGTCGTATGTTATTTGCACTTTTAATAAAAGTTTACCTGCAGGTCATTAGTGAAACTAGCCAGTTCCTTCAGACGCTCACCTTTATTTCCACACATTGATGTGTTTACGTGTTTTTCTGGGCATTTATTGGGAATGTATGATATCAGTGGGCACGATTAGTCACAGATATTGCTGGTGCTTCTGGTGTCCTGATGGGCTTTTATGGAAGGGTTGTCTGTTTTTTTTGTGGTTTTGTGTTTTTTTTATTACCAAAAACTGTGTTGATGTTAGAATCAATATAATTGTGTTATTTTTTTTAGACTTTATTCTGTAATTTATTTTTTGAAGTTTAATGTGTATTATTATGTAACAGGGAGTGGATTTAATTTTGTAATAAAGGTCATCAGCTGTTTTAACTGTTTCTTGTTTTTGGCACTGAAATGGGATTAAATCTCACACAGTCACATGAGAAACTCATATCTGACATTTAGGTTGTTATAATGTTTGCAGATCCGTGTTCTGATATCTTAACACATACAAACATCACACTGACTTTGTTGCTCTTTCTGGTGAGGTGAAAAATTGTAATTGACATTTTGAATGTTTGTCTTGAGTTTGTGTTAATGTTTTTATTGAACTGCCCTGACCACAGAATACACACATATGTATGACATCATCATCAGAATTTATATTCAGTTATTATGAATTGAAATATATGATCTGTTTTCCAAGAACAGAAACTTTTGAAAGCAATAAAAGTCTGTTTGGATTCTGCTGGGACAGTCTACAGATGTTTGAGGTAAATGTTTTTAGTATTAAGATGATTTCTGGAGCAGTGTGTGTTCAGCGGGTCATTGGATAGTTGTATTGTTGTTATCTCTGTGAAGGTAAGACAGTGTGATTCTGTCTGTCTGCAATCACACAAATATTTAACAACTATAAAACCTGTTTTATTACTTTGTTACATGGAGACCATCAGTGTTGAGTAGTGATGCTCTCTCTCTCTCTCTCTCTCTCTCTCTTTTATTAGAAAGAATAAACCAGCAGTTGTTGACTAAGATGTTACGGTAAGTTCCCACTTTATATCATCTTACTTACATAAAACTTGAAGTGTATCTACAACATACATGTTAAACTTCACTCATATTTTAAGTGTTTTAATCTAATTACAACATAAACCCACCCAGAACAACAAAGTACAATCTCACATGTTTCTCTCTTATGTAAAGTGGACAGTATTTAAAGTTGATATAATGAAGTCAAGAGCAGTGAGGCGTTTGAGTCTGAAAGTCACGCTGCTTTCATTGATAAGAGTTTAACAGTGAGATATGTGATGTTGACTTTCTTTGCTTTGTTTTATCAGCCTGTCCTCAGAACAGGATGTGTTTTACGGGAATTTTACCTCTCTGGTGACGTGAGGAGGTTAAATTAGGGTTATGTGCTATTTGTGTTAATGCGTGTGTTTAATTATGTAAAGCTGATACAAGTATTAATTCTTTTATCACACTGTACTGTCCTAACCCCACAGATCCAAAATATGAACCTTTTTATTTAAACAAGGCAATTTTAAGACTTTATCAATATGACTTTAAATCTTATTTCTGCAAATCAAGACGTCATTTTATTTCTTTGGGTTCTGCATGACTGGAATGAAAATAGTAATTTATTAATTTCTTAACCTTCTAAATTCCCACAAATGTGCAGATTCAAAATAGCAAGAATTGGGGACATTCCATAGACGTAATTATATAGTTTTTCTGTCTCCTAAACCTTTACACACACCTTTCTAACATTTTACATTTTCAAAATAGATCATTCTGTAAGATTTATAAGCTTGTTTCCTTGTGGGGACATTTTTAGGTCAAAGTTTACTGATACTATTATACTTGTGAGGACATTTCTATATAATTATATAGAATATTTATCTAACCCTACTGTACCCCTATACACAAATACACACGAGTCCCTAAAGCCGCCATCAGCATTATCATCAATGGATTTAAAAAACTGATAAAAACATGATTTACAGAATCATCATGATTTGTGTGGATGTTCAGAAGCAGTTTAAAGGTCCAGCAGGCTGTGATGGGTTTATATCACACTGAAGAAACACAGATACACAGCAGATGTGTAAGACATTACAACATTACAACTGATAAACTGTGTGTACATACAGTGAAAGCACAATTCATGCATATCAAGAGCTGTTAAACTGACAATTTGCTACGGAAAAGAACTCTGAACATTTTACTGACTATTGTAACGATGTCCTTCATGAATCTGGACTGTATTATTTGCCTATAAGAGCTTATAGAGAAGAGAGGTGATAAGAACTCACAGCTCACAGTCATGCTGTTAAATGATGCAGAGCCACGAGTTCATGATGACACGGGAGTTTTGTGTCATTTGCTGTATTTGTTGAGTTTATGGTGGATTTGATTACAGGATCATATATCTTCACAAAGAGACAGAGTGAGTTAGATTAACCCTGAAAGACAGATAGAAGGACGACACAGACTGATTCTGTTCAGCATCAAATGAATTGGCAGTATATTGTGGATTCTGCCTGAAAGAAAATGTTATTTTTCAACAGACCATTTTATTAGAACCTGTGTGGATTTCAGCAGTTATGTTCCACAGCAAAATCAGTTTATCCCATGACATGTAAGATTTTGAGAACCAGCAAACGTGAAATTGCCTTTTTAAGAGTCTAAGATGTTAAGAAAGAACAAGAAGAGTTTGTTTCATGATGTTCTGATTGCTGAAGACAGAAAGACAGAATAATAAAGGATTTTAGACTTCATTCTGTTGTACTGACTGTTTAACCTCCTAAACCAGAACAAAAAAAATCAGTTAGTTTGATGGTTTGACATTGTGGATTGTTCCTTGACTAGATTGGTTAATGTTTAACTGAAAACTTATCTAAAGTTTATTCAGGATAAGATCATAAACTGGAAATAAACGGTTTTAAAAACTATTTTGTATCATTGTTTCAAAGTCCAAAAGTTAAACAATCCCTTAATGTAGCAACACAGTGAAACAGCTCCTCAGAGACGTTTGTACATCAGTGTGTCATTCACCAGAGTCTGGAATCAAAACACATCCGTCAAGAAACTATTTTTCACAGCTTTAATATTTGTGAATGTTCACACACACCCCATTAACAGATAACATTTTTATTGTTTATTAAAACCTCAGTTTATCTATCAATTAAACTCAGTTAAATGAAAAAAGATATTACACTAAGTGAAATCGTAATACTAGATGAATCTATACTACAGTTCTTGCTAGTGCAGTTGCAGCCGGTTTGTTTTAGTCCAGCGTGACCATCAGTTCAACAGCTTGTGAATCAGAAGTGGGAGAGTGCAGCTGAAGACCCTCGCTGTCACCGAGTGGCTGGAGGATGGAGTCGTGTTGGCAGAAGTCATTGTTACAGTGGTGCTGGCATTCAGCGGGACTGAAGAGTTCAGCACTGCTGTGGTTTGGGTTATATTGCTTGTAATGTTAGTGGGGTGAGTGATGGTGCTCACAGATGAGTTGAATGGAGACGATGTGGTCGACATGTTTGTTGCAGCCGTACTTGTTGATGTATTTGAAGGGGTCACACTTGTTGACACATTAGCTTGAGTTGTAGTTTGTGTAGTTGACGACACATTAGCTCGAGTTGTAGTTTTTGTAGTTGAAGACACATTAGCTTGAGTTGTAGTTTTTGTAGTTGAAGCAGACACAGTTGTTGACACAGTGGATTGAGTCTTTAAAAAACAATAAAAACGTATCAAATAAAACGCTATTCAGTTCTACTGCTGCGTGATAACAGTTAAAACATTACACTGGCTGTTCTGCAGTTTACTCTGAAACTTCCCTTTTGTGTTACTGTTTTTACTGGTGAATTGGTGTCATTAAAACGTGAGAACACAATGTTTTTTGTATTTATGTGTATTTATATTATGTACTTGTGTTTAGTTTTAACCCTTACAAAAAAGTGTCTCAAGTGTACTGTTAGTGTACTTCTGTAAACTAAAACTAAGAAAGTATACTTTCATTTAACGTATTATGTACTTCTCAGAAGAATATATGGTTTTAAACTAGTTGTGTACTCAAAGTTTACTACACTTCAAATACACTTAAATATACACTTTTATCAACTAGAAATGAGGAACAATTTAGTTCAATTTTTGCCTAACAATTTCTTTTATTTTGGGCTTACATTTTTCCCAGCATTTAGTTCAATGTCTGCATTATAATGAGAGCACAGATTTCAATAGTGTATTACAATACAAAGTATTGTGGAGTATAAAGTGTCATGAGACACAAAGATGAAAAAGATAATAAGAGGTGTATTTATTACCTGAGTGCTGGAAAGTAGCAGAACCAGCATGAGGAATCCTGTGATCATCCACTTCATGGTTGTTGACAGTGATGAGATGTCAGGAGGAGAGATGCTTGTGTGTGATCAGTCCAGCTCACCGGGTCTCATGTGTGTGTCCCTCCTTCTCTTAAATAGGCTGAGCACCTGTAATTATGTCATGTTCTCACACACAGGTGTGTTGCTGGTCTCTCAGGGCCACTCCCTGATCCATGAACACAGCATTATATTCTGGGTGTGGGGAAGTATCAAAGTTCTCCTGACTTTACAAGTTCATTTTTAGATTTTCCTATTTCACAAGAAGTGAAACAGAGCGAAACGTGACACAGTTTAATGTGTCGCCATTCTTCATGTCTTTCTGATGTATGACAGAAGGTTGATTCAGTCTGATTATTATATTATTATATTTATATTTTCAGTCTAGAACTTTTCTTATATTAGTTGCATTTTTTACTGCTTCCCACATTTATGTTGTATTGAAATCGTGTTTCTGATGTTTTTTGTTTTTTGTCACTTTAAACTGTTATGATGATCACTATACAATTAGAGTGTGATGCTAATGTAAATTCTTATAAATATCATTTTACTTCCTTGTTCCAGCTCACATGATCACACTGGAAAAAACAGTCAAATATATGAGAGCTAAACTGTTTTTAAACAAGATTCACAATTATAAAAGCCCACATTCACTGTGAGGAAAGCAACACAAAAGCAGAAAGTTTGCATGTTAGTATAGCCATTGATTTTTATGAACTGTGTGTGGTTGAGTAAATTTAATCTGAAACTTTAAAACTGATCAGTGAAGCACACACCATCTTATCAGGTTAAATGAGTCAGTATCTTCTGTCACTGTATTGAATTAATGCAACTAAATATTCATCAAATCATCTGCATTTATTCATCTGCATTTGTTTTGCAAAACACAAACTCATTATAAGCAGCAAGTAATAAAATTTAAATGAGTAAATGATGTAAATTTCAGGTTTTTGTGAACTAATCATAATAAGCATTATTTTTTTGTATTAATTATTATGTATGAATATGAATGTATGTATTATTTAAATGATTATATAAGCTATTAACAGGCTTCTGAATTCAGTCTACAGAAATTTGAAATGTTTACATCTAAAATTCAACAGAAAGAAGATAAATCCAGATTACTGGTGAACAAAGGATCAAATCTTTTAGCGTTTACACAAAAGAATAATAATATAAAGAATTAACCAATAAAACACTTTTCTACTATTAAATCTGGGCATAATGTTTCTCTATGAAATCTGACTTTAAGATATAAAACATCTGATTGGACAGAATAAAACACATTTTATTTAGAGCATTACCACGTATGTGCCTCTGTAATAATAGAGAAAAAAATGTTGTTTTGAGTTTATATATATTCCAGTAATATATTGTTACATATCCAATATTTTAATAATATATAACCTGAGCTGTATGTCACATTCTAAATGGACTCCATAACTGAAACATCTTTAGAGTGACAAAGTGTGCTGTTATATATACTGTAGCTTATATATATATTAACAAATCAGTTAGCTATAAGATATGCCATCTTACTACATAACACAGTAAATAGAAGCTATAATTAAATAGTACTTTTATCCTGCTGTGTGGGATGTGACAGGGTTGACCTTCACTACAAGGAAGTTAAACTGTTTAAACAATAGATCGTTCTTTTTTGTGGAAGCAACAGCTTTCATAAAGCTCTAAAGCAAATTAATTAAGTATAATAATAATAAATGTTGAATAAATGTTCAAATAAAAGACATTTTTAAATCAGATACACAGTAAAAAAATGTGTTGCCTTAAATATGCCTTAAACTTAAGCTGTATAAATCATTATAACAGACATTTTTAATATTGAAGGTGCTGAGTTGCTGTAACATAAAAAAACTATTTTTCTGTTACATCAGTCATGGTTGAAAATATTAAGTTGAAAATACTTGTTGATCAAATCTAAAAATTTGAGACAGCAAGTTTTTTTACAGTGACATTTTAAAATAAAAAAACATCAGAATGTTTACATTACTGTTTAAAAAGATAAAGACAGTATAATATTAATCTCTAACACACAAAGAATGCTGATAAACGTACAAAAAAATTCACCCAAGACCTTTTTTAATAATTTGTTAATCATTTGTTAGCGTTTTAATAATTTGTTAATCATTTGTTAGCTTTTTAATAATTTGTTAATCATTTGTTAGCTTTTTAATAATTTGTTAATCATTTGTTAGCTTTTTAATAATTTGTTAATCATTTGTTAGCGTTTTAATAATTTGTTAATCATTTGTTAGCTTTTTAATAATTTGTTAATCATTTGTTAGCTTTTTAATAATTTGTTAATCATATAAACAGTTGGAATGTAGCAAAGAAAAATTCTGATAGTTGCTCCTGGTTTCATGTGGATGCGCTGAGTGTTGCATCTCCAGACCTCAAGGTGGCGCTCATTGCCACCACAGGAACACAGGAACTGCTAGAAACAGGAGACTGACAGAAGCACTGACACTGGACAATCCATTTGTAGTCGTGTTTGTGGTGACGTTTGTGCCTGTTGTTGCATCTATGCTCTAAATTGTGGAGAATTGGATGCTTATTATAAGAAATGTCTTATTGGACTACAGTACAGAATCATACAGTTAATACAGAATCATACAGTTAATACAGAATCATACAGTTTGTGTGAAATCTTGAACCAGGCACATCTCTGAATAAGACCTGCCCACACTGACTCAACCTTTGGTCCTTGCCTTCAGTGTTATCTCCAAACATATTCAAATCACATTCAAATCACTTTTAAAC